>JAQHUG010000432.1:603011-643202 GCA_028555095.1 Dicrostonyx torquatus | reverse complement strand
CAATATAACAATTTTAAAAGAAATCTTGCATCAGGCCCACCATGGTGAAAGCTGGTGTCAAACCAAGCTCCCAGATCATCACTGCAAGGCCTTGCTGTACCAAAACTTGCAGACATTGCTTTGGGAGCCGTGTTAGGTCAAGAGGTGTAGAGAACACCCCTACCCTCATACCCCAGGAAACAGAGCCCGTGCCAGCCCCCGTGTGCTGAGGGCACACACATAGACGCAGAAAATATGGTAGGCCCTTTGTGTGACTAGAGCTCACTGGCAGAGTCTAAGTGGCTCCAGAATCAGGCTGAGATTTGTGTGCCTGGGTCCAAGACTTGTCTTTTCCAGCCTTGGAGGTGGCCGAATACTTTTGCCCTCCTCCTGAGACTGTGCAAGCCCCTAGGATGTAAGATTCATGTGTGATCTAACTTAGCCTTGATCTTTGTGGCCAAGACGTTTATGTTCATGGCACATCCTTAACCTCAGGTAGCTCAGCACTCATGAACAGGATTCTGGATTGGCTTCGGCACCCGGCAGAGAACTGTGCTCCAGTGGGAAGGATTAATGGCTCAGCCTGTTCCCACTCGCTGGGACATGGGCTTCAGTGCTCCACCGAGTGAGTGAGGGTCCTTACTGCCATGAGACTCAGGCACAGTTCAGTTTATCAGCATCTCCAGTGGCCAAAAGTCTGTTTTCATCCACGCTACCCCCATGGTTCAAGACCCCATATTGTGGGAATAGGATTAGGTCATAATCATCAGACTTTGTTCAGAAATTTGCTCCTGGGCTTAACGAAGACTCACACTGGGAAGAAGCAAAGCCCCTCATTCCCAGACTTACCTATGAACAGAGCCTCTGGCAGAGCTCCAATGCCAGGGGAAGACATGCGGCTTTAATTCGTTAGAGTTAGTACCACTTGTGATTGCTTGCAAGGACTGGAGCTCAGAATCTCAGTTTAGCAGTAAAGCAGCCCCTAGAAATATGGTCCTTGCCTGATCGGCAAAGCTAAAGGCTACATGGATGGTGGCCTAACGCAATAGTGAACTGATTTTGTAGGCTGTAAGCTTAGGATATGACAGTGCTTGCTGGGTTTGGTGACCACCAGGGTGAGTTGGGAGCCTGGACTAGTCTATCTCCAGTGCCCAAATCTAGGTAAAAATTTTCAGAGCCTAACTCAGTGACTGCAGATAGTCATCTGGGCATATCCTGACCCTAGGGATTAGGGGAACAGACAATTCTGCAAACACTCTCCTGTGTTTTTGTTTGCAACCATAGGGAACTGGGGACAAATCTGGACTAGGATTACCTTCTGGCATTGAAACTGTGACCACAGGGCAACAGGCGGCTATAGGCAAATCTGGAACTTGGCGCCACCTTGTGCTGAAATAGTGGAATTGAGTACAGCCTTAGAGAAGAGCAGTCTGCTTAAAATTTCTGAGAAGACAAAAAGGATATTAGATTTTTTTTTTTTTTAGGATATTAGATTCTTCAGTGTCCAGATGATGTCACATGTCAACAATTGCGAGTATCTTTTGAAAAACTATGGCATCGTGGAGCAGTCAAAACAATGCGCCAGATACTGATCAGGCACGAATCTGCGTGGCAGAACTTTCAGAGAATGTAAATCAGCTGCTTTGGGGACTGAGCTTATGATAGAGTGCTTCCTAGCATGTCCAACGCCTTGGGTTCAATTCCCAGCACGGCAAATAAAATAGTTCTAAAATGGATAAAACAGTTGTTTTAAGGAAACTCAATGAGTGCAAAGAGAAAACACAAACACCTGAAAAATTGAACAGAAAGTCTTAAACTGACAAATAGATTTTACGAATAAAGAACATGATAGAATCAATAGCAGGATTGATCAAACAGAAGAAGCAATTTATCTATTTATCAAATATTATTATTATCTGTGTGGGTGTATGGTTGTGCATGTATACTAGGACACGTAGTTAGGTCTCTTCATGGTATCCCAAAGTTCATTTGTGGTTTCTTCACATATGTTTTCAAATTCCTCATTGTCCTTCACTGAATGCTTCAATTTCTTTTGTTTGCTTGCTTTTGATTTTTGAGATAGGATTCTCTGTGTAGCTGGAACTCACTCTGTAGACCAGGATGGCCTCAAACTCAGAGATTCACCTGCCTCTGCCTCCCGAGTGTTGGGAATAAAGGCATGTGCCACCACTGCTTGGTTATGACCCAATTTGTTAACCTCATCTTCCATCCCACACTGTTTTCACCATGGTCCATTCTGTTGTTGGTAAGGCTTCCCAGTGAGTTTTTTTGGGGGGGGGCTTTTTGGCTTATTGAGTTATTTATTTCCAGTGTCACTTT
Organism: Dicrostonyx torquatus; assembly: GCA_028555095.1. Taxonomy (NCBI): domain Eukaryota; kingdom Metazoa; phylum Chordata; class Mammalia; order Rodentia; family Cricetidae; genus Dicrostonyx; species Dicrostonyx torquatus. The sequence continues at coordinate 640,883 of JAQHUG010000432.1, read as the reverse complement.
AGTTGGCTTTTTATTTAGCAATTCTAAATAGTGCATTCTGCTTTCATAGTTTGGATCAGCCTTAGCATTTCACTCAGCTTCTGTTTTAGGTCTTCTGAGTATACTCATATCCTCTTTGAGTTATTTGACACAGGCATAATCACTCTCTTGAATTTGCTGTCTGGAAGATCTTCCGGGTCATTCTCATTGGGGTTCATTACTATGGCATTAATCATTTTGGAAGGGGGCATGTTGACTTGGAGGTTTTTTAAAATTGTTTTTATTGAGCTATACATTTTTCTACAGTCCCCTCTCCCCCGTTCCCCCATTTCCCATGACCCCATGCTCCCAATTTACTCAGGAGAGCTTGTCTTTTTCTCCTTCCTATGTAGATTCACATATGTCTCTCTTAGGGTCCTCTTTGTTGTCTAGGTTACCTGGGGTTGTGGTCTGTAGGCTGGGTTTTTTTCTTTGCTTTATGCCTAGAAGACACTTATGAATGAGTACATATTATATTTGTCTTTCTGGGTCTGGGCTTCCGCAGTCAAATATGTTTTTTTTTTCTAGATTCACTGACATGGTTTTTGGTGTTGCTTTTGTTTCTGCACTGGGGCTTGTACATGTGGCATCCTTTGCTAGTCATGCCTTTCTTTTTGCTAAGATCACCTTTCTTCTTTCGGTGTAGACATGCGCAATGTTTGGGAGGTGGCTTCTTTGTGAGAAGACAAGATGTTTCCTTTCGTGGAACTGGTCCTGGGAGCTGAAGGTTCTATCCCTAGGCTCCTGTTGAGAGTCTGCTACTATCTGCCAGAACAGGCACTCTCCAAAGATTAGCCCACTTTTGCTGGTCCTCTACTTTGCCGACTGCTGTGTGACTTGCTGTACCTCAAGTAAGCGCTGGTCAAGCTGGGACTGGAGGCAGGAGGGCTCGAAAATCTGGGCCTGAAGTCCCGAGGTCTATAGGGTCACCACAGGCAGGGTATACCTGCGAGTGTTGGGAAGGAAGATCCCAGAGGAGACGGCGGCTTATAGGATGAGAAGCAGGGATCCCAGTGTGAGTATGGAGACTAGAGATCCTGGCGGAGTTAGGAGGACTATGGTGTATGGCAGAATGATGCTTAACCAGTGGCCCAGAGCTACTGACTATGGGGGCGAGCCTACCTGATTGCACTCAGAGGAGGAGGGGAGGGAAGGTTCAGGGAGCCTAGCAGGTCTATGGGCTAGGAAGGAGCAGGCTACCTCATGGAGTAGGGAAAAGGACTCCCAGAGGACGTGAAAGAAAATTTGGTTCATATTGGTCTTGGTTTCTTGATTATGACATTGAGAACCCAAGAAGTAAAAGGAAAAGTAGATAAATGGGACTATTTTGGGCGAAGATGTTTAGGCACAGGAAAAACAAAAGCAGAGTGAAAGGACAGCCTATGGATTGGGAGACATTTTGCCCGCCATGTCTTTGATGAGAGGTTTGTGGGAAAATTAGAAAAGGTGCTATTTCAACTCTAAGGCAAAACAAAACAAAGAGCCAACAAAAATACAGCTATAGCACCCTCCCCTCTAAAGAACAGTTTTAAAGTGGGAATCGGGGGACGGCTTAGCCATTAAGAATACTTGCTTTGCAATTATGAAGATCGGAGTTCAGATCTCAGCACCCATGTAATAAGCCAGATGTCCCTGCAAATACCTGTAACTCCAGCTCTGAGGATTGCTGGCGTGGGCTGGCATCCAGCCCAGTTGAGACATAGAACTCAAAGGTCAAGGAAAGACACTGGCTCATAGAAACGGGTAGAGAGCAGCGGCGGATGCTCAGTGCCCTCTCTGACCTCCACACACATGTGCAGGCAAATGCATAGGTGCGTGTACCCCACCATGTACAAACTCACAAAGACACATATAAACAAGTACCCAAAAGTCTGTTGGGATGACCATGGTTAAACAAAAACAACAAGAAAGAAAACATAGTGAGTATTGCTGAAAATGTGGAGAAATTTGAGCCCTGCACACTGCAGGTAAGCCCGCATAATGGTACAGCATTTCTAAAAATGATATGAACACTGTTCAAAATGAATTGAAATTAATCCTAACATGTGTTCCAGGTATCTCACTCTAGGGTATAGCTACAAAGGAACAGGGCTGGAGATCAGAGCAAATTGCAAGCAAAGGCTTAGGTTTGCCTGCAGCTTCCTAAACTGTGCCCAGCAACTGTGACAGCTGCAGACTTCTCCAGCAGTTTGTGGATGGCCATGGCTTAGTGGGGATGCTGGGGTCTTCCTGTCTATCCATCCTCAGCCGGGTGATGTCCCTCTTGGTTCAGGATTGAGTTTATCTGGGGTTGTGGGACAGTAGGTGCTCTGTACTTTGTTCCCTCCCTCATAGGGCCTTCATGCTCTGTAGCATCTCTGGCGTCTCTTCTCCCTCCAGCACGCTTCCTCAAACACTCCTGTGGGCTAGCAATCATGCCGCTTTGTTCTGGTCCTCTTTTATTGAGAGACACGCAGCAGACACTTCTCATCAGCCACAGTGCTGATGACAGCTCCTGCCTCGTTATTTCTTAAAAAGGCTTTCTGTCCATTTTTCTCCCTTTCTGGAATTTCTGTGGTGCATGTATATTGGTTAGTTTATTTCTTATAGATCCTGTAGACTTTCTTTCTTTGTTCTTTTTCATTTTTTCTTTTACTTTGACTGGATAATTTTTAAATAATCTGTCTTTGAATTTTCCCACTCTTCCTCCTTGTTGGTCTTGCCTGCTTTAGAGGCTCTGGACTGAATTCTTCTATTCATTTGTTCTATTATTCAGCTCTAGAAGTTGTTTAGTGTTTGTATGTGGTTCACATCTCATCTTGATGACCTCCTTTTGTTGTGCGTGTGTGTTGCAGAGATGTAGGGATACTGCACATCATGGAGACCCAGAAAAAATTTACAAAGACGTTCTTTAATAGAATTGCTCTAAATTATTTGTCATGTAAATCTTAGGTCTCCATGTGGATTAAGCTGCATTGTCAACTCGGCTGATTTGGAATCACCTAGGAGACTCTAGTGTTGTGGGATATTTGTACACTGTGTGAACATGCATTGCTGTGATTGGTGTAATAAGGAGCTGAATGGCCAATAGATAGGCAGGAGATGTAGGCGGCACTTCTGGGCAGAGAGAGGACTCTGGGAAGAAAGTGTCAACAGTCACCAGCCAGATGCATTGAAAGCAGTATGGGTAGCATGGAAATGAGGTAACACGAAGTGGCAGAACGGAGATTAATATAAATTAAATGGGTTGATTTAGTTACAAGAATTAGTTAGGAGCCAGGCGGTGGTGCTGCACACCTTTAATTCCAGCACTCTGGAGGCAAAGGCAGGCAGATCTCTGTGAGTTCAAGGTCAGCTTGGTCTACAGAGCAAGTTCCAGGAGAGGTTCCAAAGCTACAGAGAAACCCTGTTTCGAAAAATAAAACAAAAGGAAAACAAAAACAAAAAAAAGACTTAGTTAGGGGCTGGAGAGAAGGCTCAACAGTTAAGGGCTCTGCCTGCTTTTCCAGAGGTCCTGAGTTTGATTCCCAGCAACCACATGGTGGCTCACAACCGTTGTGCAGTTATGCATGAAAGCATAATGCTGTATACATAATAAATAAAAAAAAGACTTAGTTAGAAACAGGCTTAAGTTAAGGCTGAGTTTTATACTTAATAAGTTTCTATGTCATTTATTGCAGGCGGGCAGTCCCAATGAAAAAGTATGGCTACAAATCTAGGTGTACCTGTGAGGGTATATGTCCAGAAACATTTAACTGGGGATGGAAGACATTAAGGAAGACCCTCAGTGTGTGTGGTAGCATCACATGGGCTGGTGACAGAAGAGGGAATGAAACAGGAAAGCTAGCATCCGTAGTTATCTTCTGTCTGACTGTGCGTGCCCCATGACCAGCTACTCCACACTCCTGCCAGTATAGCTTCCCTGACAGGGATGGATTTTGCCTATGACCCATGAGCCAAACAAATCCTTCTCCAATTAACTTCCTTCTTGTTAGGTCACAGTGATGACAAAAGGAACAAGTGTATTTCTTTTTTCCAAAAAGCTTTTTCCACATATGCTTTTTGGAGGATTGGTGTGCACACCTGGACATCAGTGGACAAGGTCATCAAACTTGGCTGCAAGTGCCCTTAACCACTGAGCCATCTCACTAACCCTTGAATTTAATTAATGTTAGCTAATTGAGATTTATTTTGTTCCATTGGTAATATAATGCTTTATATGAAACTTAATCCTTAATACAACCATGTCAATACAGTTAGATGATTAAATTATAGGAACCCTTTTCCCATGAATAGACTAATATTGTTATTTCAGAAGTGAGTTCATTATCATGACAGTGGTATCATAGAAGCAAATTGGGCCTGCTGTTATACTTTTCCTAGCATGTATATAAGGCATCATTAGATATGAGAGCCACCCCCACATTTGTACTCCCCAGCCTTTCAGATTGTAAGAAATAAAGCCGTATTCTTTATAAATTACCCCATGTCCACTATGTTATTACAGAAGCACAAAAAGACAAGAAAATATGTCTCGGAGTCTTTATATTTTTGGTAGCTTAGCTTGCTGTCCACGCATCTGAAGAAATGGGGTGCGTAAAGTGAAACACAGTGATGCTCAGTTTAGTGCTTATTTGAGACACAGCAACTTCCTTTTTACTTTTTTACATTGTGTGTGTGTGTGTGTGTGTGTGTGTGTGTGTGTGTATGTGTATGTGTGTGCATACACGGTGCTGGTACCTTCCAATGCCAGAGAGACCAACAGACCCTTGGCTCTGGAGTTACAGGCAGTTATGAATGAAATATCCAACATGGGTGCTGAGATCCAAAGCCAGGTGCTGTGGAAGAGCAGCCCACACTGTTAGTGGCTGGTCCACCTCCACAGTCCCTATGCCAATTAGGATTATTAGATTATTATGGGATTCGATTATGGAATTCTTGCCAGGCGGTGGTGGCGCACGCCTTTAATCCCAGCACTCAGGAGGCAGAGACAGGCGGATCTCTGTGAGTTCGAGACCAGTCTGGTCCACAGAGTGAGTTCCAGGACAGCTAGGGCTACACAGAGAAACCCTGCCTCAAAAGACAACAAAAATTTATGGACTTCTCCAGAGTGTTTTGACCCAACTGTCATAGGCTGTCCTTATTACTGAAGGGAGACATTATTAGAATTTTTTATACTGCTTTCTTGCTTTCAAATCCAGTTAGAAGTGGTTTTAAATCCCTGCTGTGCTGCAGGAGAGGTATACAAGTATTGCACTTCTTGTGTCCATTCAATGAATGACATTTATTACATTATTATTATTCCAGTTAGGTAGTATAATTATAGGAACTTTCCAAGCTGGAATTGTGGAGATAGCTGTGCTGAGAAACAAGTAGAAGAATGAGGTAGAAATGTCTGTCATTCACTAAACCCCTCTTGTCAAAAATAAAATGAAATAAAAATTTCTCTTAATTTTTATATCGTGTGGGTCTGTCTCTGTGTCTGTCTGTGTCTGTGTGTACACGCACATGCGGGAGAGGAGGCCCACATAGGCCAGAAGAGAGCATCAGACCCCGTGGAGCTCTAGGTACCGGTAGTTGGGAGCTGCCTGATGGTGACCACTGTGACTCCACTCATGTCCTCTGCAAGAGCAGCAAGTGCCCTTAAGCACCAAACCACTTGGTCAGCTCTTCCCTCTTCATTTCTTGAGTAATTCCTATGTGGCTTGTTAGTCATCACAGAAATCTTGCTGCTCAACTACTTCTAACTCATTTGGACACAAACAAGGCCCTTGCAAACGGCCTCAGTGACAAAGGGACTTAGATGTAGCCATGTCAGGAACTTGGTAGCCGAGCGTCCAGGACCAGGCAACGTTGTGCACTAGTGGATAAAGATCCAGACAAGGCTCCAAATCCAGACAGCAGGAAGAGTGCAGCAACAAAGAGAATTTGGCTACCAAATAATTCTGTGCGGGGGTTGCCAGGAGCAGGCTCTGATGTTTCAAGCGCGGGTAATGTTTACCCTTGTGTTTATAGTCTTTTCAGTACACCCCCTAAGAAGGGAAGCAAAGCACTACCGAAAAGGTCTCGAAACGAAGGTGATCAGGGCAAGGACTTCAGCAAGCCAGGCCACTCCCACCCTCAAGAAAGCATTAAAAATGTCAGGCAGTGGTGGCGCACGCCTTTAATCCCAGCACTCTGGAGGCAGAGGCAGGCGGCTCTCTGTGAGTTCGAGGCCAGCCTGGTCTACGAAGTGAGTTCCAGGACAGCCAAGGGTGTTACATAGAGAAACGCTGTGTCGAAAAACAAATAAACAACAAAAAAGGCAATAAAAGCAACTTGCAAGCTTAAAAGTGATCTTCCTTATTCACCCGCTGCAACAGTTGCTAAGACTCAACTTCTTTCTGATAATTTCCTAAACTATTTTATGAGGATTATTGTAGCCCATTTTTCCTCCCCCCTCCCCCGCCTTAAGCTTCTGTTTAGCTTCAGATTTGAGCTTTGAGGCCTTGAGAAACTCGACTCTGAGGGGTAGAGCTAGAGTGCTTACCCAGGAAGCAAAAGACTCTGGGGCTCAGATTCTCAGCATTACATAAAAAGACAGCTAGGGACCTGCAGGGTTCTCCCACTGTTAGAGCACGTACAGCTTCTGCAACGGACCTGGGTTCTGTTCCTGGCACCCACACGGCAGCTCACAGTCATCTGTGACTCTAGTTCATGGGGATCTGATGCCATGTTCTGACTTCCATGGGCACCAGGAACGCATGTGGTGCCCATGCATGCATTCAGGAAAAATATACATACACATTAAGTAACTAAAAATGGACAGAAACAGACTCTCATAAATACGTCCATATATTCCAACCCAAGGAGGAAGCTGCGTTCAGGATGTGGTGCTAGGAGATGGTTGTTTGAAGAGGAGGAAGTCGAGTTTCAGTATTCGACCCGATACCTGTAAAGATCTAACCCTCATTATTGCCTGGTTTGGGGGTCTAGAGTCCTATGTCCCCAGTCCTTGGCTAGGAACATTCCATGACATTCCACATTCATAAAAACTCATGCTATGCCACTCTTCATCGGCTTCCTGGTATCTGACTTGTCATTCAAATTATGATAGACCTAATTTCTATTTGTTTATGATCCTTTACCACTTAAGAAAAAGAAAAACACATCACTCCATCACACAGTACACACTTCTTCATATGCTACAATAAACAGGATTCTGTCAGATGGCAAGATGACAATGTGAGATAATTGCTACTGAATTGGCAGGAAACCCATCAATATTCCCAACAAATAAGTGAAGTAGTGATTTTTTTTTATTTTTACTGATTAGCCCAATAGTTGGCAGAAATAATTACACAGAAACCTAAGTCTTCATAGCCTCTCATTTCGGTGTAAAAATAAAGGCCATAACCACAAGCCTATGAGATTAAAATCAGCAACTAGAGCATTTGAACTGACGACATTGCGTTAATCCTCTTTATAGAGCAGCGGTTTTTAGAAATAAGATTCAGCTCCTTGCTAATAATAGGATGGGCTCCTAGGCCTGCCAGGATTGGAGCTAGACATGAAAACAGCTTTTAGAGCAGCCTATACCTCTGATAACCTTTGCTTTTAACAGAAAATAGAAAGCATTGTGCTTTTCCCAGAAGGATCAGAGAAAATGTACTACTAAATTCTTGGAGAAACTGACAAATTAATTCACCGAGTAATGCTAATAAAGCATGTGCTGCAGGGTCCTAGAACATACTCCACTCAATTATATGGTGGGACAGGACGTAGCTTCATATTTTCCTAGGATCCTCAGTTATAATTTGTTAGTGGATACACTGCATAAAATAGATTTAAATCGTGACAAAGAAAAGAGAAAATTTTGTGGGGGGAATAAGAGAGTAGGAAGGCTTTTTATGCGACCAAAGTTATTTGTTCAAAATAGCTTTTTTATAAGTGTGTGATTATTTATGTAAGCCCCATGGTGATAACAAAGGGAACATACCAATGTTAGATACACAAGAGATAAAGGCATGGGTACAGTACTACAGAGGACCACCATATCACAAAAGGATGAAAGGATACAAAGGATCTATAAAAAGACAATGAATAAAATGGCAACAGCAAGCCCTTAATAATATGCTTGAATAAAATGCATTCAATTCTCTGATCAGGGGATATGTGAAGTGTTAGAAAGTACATAACAAAAACACACAACTACATGCTATCTACAAGAGTCTACTTTACCTTTAAGAGCATGCAGAAACTGAAAGTAAAATGATGGAAAGGGATATTTATGCAAATGGAAACCGAAGGAGAGCCTGAGTGACAATATTTAGACAAAATGAGCTCTAATTCAAACATTGTCATGAGAAACAAAGATGGGCAGCCTATAATGTTGAAAGGTTCAGCTCACCAGAAGGATATAGCAGCTATAAATGCATATACACACAACACAATAGAATCTACATGTATTAAGCACTAGTAAGACTGAGGGAGATATCGACAACTATGCAATAACAGTAGAAGACTTTGATACTGTGCTTTCAACAATGGATGGATCTTCCAGACACAAAGCCAATAAGAAAACGTTGGACTTGAGCTATATCTTAGAGCAAATGGACCAAGACGACATACATAGAACATTCAATCCAGTAGCAGCGCAATCCACATTCTTCCCAAGTACACACTAAATATCGCTCCAGAATAGATAGTATGTTAAGGCTGCAAAACAACTCTTAGTTGATTTAAGAAGACTGAATTCACAGCAAATAGAGCTAGAAATCTACCAATAGCAGAAATGTTGGAAAATTCATAGAATAAATGAAGCCATGTATTCCTGAACAATCAATAGGTCAAATAAAAATAAAAACCGAAAGTTTCAAAAGGTTAAATAACAACACCTAGTTAACAATAAGACAAATGAATGTGAGATCTGAACCTATCAAAACCTATGGGATGAGCAAAACACTGTTTGCGACAAAGGTTCTATTATTAAGTACCTACATTAAAGTAAGATCTCAAGGTGAGGTGATAGCCCAGTGGATAAATTACTTGCTATGGAAGTGGTAGGGACCTGAGTTGGGATTACTAGAACCTGTATGAGGCAAGACATGGCAGCAAGCTTGTTTCTCTAGAAACGATGCTTAGCAATCACTATACTAGTTGGGTATTTTTTTTTCCTGCTGTCATAAAATACTAACCAGAATCAAGTTGGGGGTGGAAAGGGCTTATTTACCATCATCAAGGGAAACCCAAGCAGGGCTTCACAGCAGGAACCTGGAGGCAGGAACTGAAGCAGAAGCCGTGGAAGAATGCTGCTTACTGCCTTGCTCCTCATGGCTTGCTCAGCCTGCTTTCTTATACAACCAGGAGCACCAGCCCAGGGATGGCACTGACCACAGTGGGCTGGGACAACTGTAGGCTAAAAAAGGAAACTTTTAAATCTCCTTCCCATCCCCACTTCCTGTGAAAATTATAAAGTACCCTTATGCTGCCACATGGACTGAACTCTCTTCAAAGTCCCTGCCATCTGCCTTCCTTTCTATGGCATTGACATCTCATCTTACAAATTTCTTATTAAAAAGGACAGTCTGTCTCAATATATCCCTTGAATTTCAAACCCAAAATCTTTTAGGGCCCACTGAGTTAGTGCGTATCCACCATACCTGGTGTGCCACCAGAGACCATGGCTACCTCAGCGTTTGTCAGCTTATGGTATGTACACAAAATCATCTACGGGGGAGGAGAGACACAGCCAAAATGGGTATAACCTGAGCACTGTCTGCTCTGGGATCTAACATTCACAAAATAGATAATGTAAAAGAAATGGATAGGGCCGGCAAGATGGTACAGACAATTAAGGTACTTGCTACCAAGCCTGAGTTCAATCCTTGGGACTCATATGGTGGGAGGAGAGAACTGACTCCTGAAATTTGTCCTCTAACCCCCATACCCATACCATGCCAAGCAGGCATGCCTCCCACACTAAACAAAGAAACAAACACATAGATTAATAAATAAATGTTATTTTAAAGGATTTAGAAAAAATGGATAAATTCTCAGATACACATATATGTATGTGTATTAGTCAGTACTCTCCAGAAAATGAGACAATAGGGGTAGTGTGTATGTGTACATGTGTGTGTGTGTATGTGCTTCCAATCATATATTACGAACAACTGGTTTGTTCTCCTGATTTTGTAAGTTTAGAAGTCCCACAATCTGCCATTTGTAACTCTGAGACCTGATAATGCCAATGATTCCAGCCTGAGTCCTAAGGCCTGAAAACCAGGGGAGCCAGCAATAATCCCTGTATAATGGAAGGAGGTGACAATGGATCAACTGAGCTGAGAAGGTCGAAGTCCTCATGCCTCTACTTTTTTTGTTCTGTTCAGATCCTAAGGAGACTGTGGAATTCCCATGCATATTGGGGAGGGTAATGACTAAACCTATTCAAATGCTAACTTTACATGGGTGCATGCCCACAGAAACATCATGACATGATGTTTACTATGGAAGTTCTATGGTGTAATCAAGTAGGCAAATAAAATTTATCTTAGGCATTGAAGAGATGCCTTAGTTATTAAGAGCATTGGCTACTCTTCCAGAGGTTCTGAGTTCTGTTCCCAGCAAACCACATGGTGGCTCACAACCATCTATAGTGGGACCCAGTGCCCTCTTCTGTCATAAAAATGTGCATGCAGATAGAACACTCATATACATAAAATAAAGAAATAAATCTTTAAAAATTGTCTTTAAAATCTACTCTTTTCTAGCTTGATACACATATGTATGCCATTAAGTCATGATCTCCAAATAAAAGGTTGTAAATTCACTTTTTACATTGTATTCAATTAAAACATGGTGACTCCTTGTCTAAAAGAGGTGGCAAAATTATAAACTAAGATTTATTTTTTCTTGATAACCCATAACTCAGATAATACAATATTAAAAAGCTTTACTAAGCAATGGGCAGTGGTGGTGGCACACACCTTTAATCCCAGCACTTACTTGGGAGGCAGAGGCAGGCAGATCTCTGCGAGTTCAAGGCCAGCCTGGTCTGCAGAGAGAGTTGCAGGACAACTAGGATTGTTACACAGAGAAACCCTGTCTCAAAAAACAAAAAAAAAGCATTACTAAGGCGCTGGAGATATAACACAGTAGTTAAGAGCACTTGCTGGTCTTCCAGATGACCCACATTTAGTTCCCAGAATTTATATTGGGTGTTGTACAGCTGTTTGCCTGTGACTCTAGTTCCAACAGATTCAAAACCATTTTCTTGCTTCCTTGGGCTCTCTCTCTGTCTTCTCTCTCTCTCCTCTCTCTTTCTTTCTGTCTCACACACACACACACACACACACCAACAAATAAAAATATAAATCATTTTAAAAAACAATACTAAAAGATTATGCTATACCTTTGTTACAAGATGCAGAATTAACAGACGAAAACAAAGATGCTCATACATAAACTAGGTGACATAAATGTATTCCTAACTGTTAACGGTCAGAATAGTCTTCATTTCTGTAAATGACCTCTCAGTTATAGCTGGTATCCATGACTACCTTCTCTCCACTGTTCTCTGTTCCTTTTGACTTCGGCAGATACCTCAGCTGAACACAATTCTTTACTTAGTGGAGTAACCTGAATCTCCATTCTGAAGAGTCTCTTTAGAAGTCCTTCCTGGGTTTGGTTGCCTTAATCTCCCATTTACCTTAATCCTAGGACACGGAAACATAAGCAGGTGCAAAGAAGTCCCCACCCTTCAGGCACACTCGAGTTTGACTGCGGAATAATGGTGTGATGTCACCTCAGCTAACACCATAGTTCCTCCCTGGTGTGGGAAGTCCTTCTATCTATGTGTTGCTTTTATTGGTTAATAAATAAAGAAACTGCCTTGGCCTGTTGATAGGGCAGAACTTGGGTAGATGGAAAAAAACTGTACTGAATGCTGGGAGAAGAAAAGCGGAGAGAGACATGCCATGGAGCCACCAGAGTCAGACATGCCAAAATTTTGCCAGTAAGCCACTGCCACGTGGCGATACACAGATTACTGGAGATGGGTTAAATTAATATGTAAGAGTTATCTAATAAGAAGTTAGAGCTAGCTGGGTGGTGATGGCACATGCCTTTAGTCCCAGCACTTGGGAGGCAGGGGCGGGCGGATCTCTGTGAGTTCGAGACCAGCCTGGTCTACGAGAGCTAGTTCCAGGACTGACTCCAAAGCTGCAGAGAAACCCTGTCTCGAAAAACCAAAAAAAAAAGCTAGAGCTAATGGGCTAAGCAGTGATTTAATTAATAGAGTTTCTGTGTGGTTATTTCGGGTCTAAGCTAACTGGGAAGCCAGGACAAACAAGCAGCCTCCTTCCCACTACACCTCCCTTAGAATGTTGACTCAGATGGATGAGGAGCCCAAAGTAGGCAGCTAACCTTCTCCCCACCCCACCCCCAGACAGGTTTTGTCTGCATAATCTTGGCTATCCTGACACTTAATCTGTAGACCAGGCTGACCTCAAACTCTCAAATGCTGGAATTAAAGGCCTGCTAACAATTTTTTAAAATAATTATTTTGGGACTAAAAGTTTGGCTCAGCAGTTAAGAGCACTTGCTCTTGCAGAAGATCTAGGTTCAATTCCAACACCTACCTGGTATCTCTGAACTATCCATAACTCCAGTTCCAGAGTATCTGACATCCAGTTCAGACACTAGGTATATACATGGTGTATGTAGGCAAAACACTCATATACATCAAATAAAATAAATAAAAATTCGAAAATATGTGTTATTGGTATATGTGTGTGTGAATGCTAGTGGGAGCTAGCTAGTGGGAGCATTTTTTTTTTTTTTGGTTTTTCAAGACAGGGTTTCTCTGTAGCTTTGGAGCCTGTCCTGGAACTAGCTCTTGTAGGCCAGGCTGGTCTCGAACTCACAGAGATCCGCCTGCCTCTGCCTCCCGAGTGCTGGGATTAAAGGCATGTGCCACCACCGCCTGGCAGATCCTGAATTTCTTATAAACAACTTGTGATGCTTGCAGCTGCTCTGGGCACAAGACCCTCAGGAGTTCCTGATGGCAGGGTAGTGGTTTCTGGTGTGTTTGACTGGGATCCCTATATAAGCTGCCCCTGGACACAATAAAGGGGGCATTCTTGGGGCATTTTGGTATCAAGGATGACCTGTGCCTCTGTCTGTGAGTCTTTGTGTGTTTCAATCTCCAGCCCCTTGCCTGGTTCACAAACTGCACATAGAGCACAGATGGTCATGGTGCGCTACAGAAGTCAAAGAAAATTTTTTTTTGTTGCTGTTATTCTGAATTTTTTTTAAGAGATAGAAGGTTTCACTATGCATACCAGGCTGGCCTTGAAATTGATATGTAGACCAAGTTGGTCTCGAACTCATAGTAATCTGCTTACCTCCAGCCCGAGTGCTTAAATTAATGCCATATTTTACCACACCCAGTCATATGTTTTGTTGTTTTGTATTGTTCTGTTTGGAAACAGTTATGACTGTCCTGGAACTCACTATGTAGACCAGAGATCTCGAACTCAGAGATCCACCTGCCTCTTCCTCCCAAGTGCTGGGTTAAAGGCGTGCACGAAGACACCTGGCTTTCAGAGGACAATTTTTACATGTGGCTTCTGTCCTTCCACCTGGTTGAAGCAGGCTCTTTCTTATTTCTGCTGCATTGCATATACCAGGCTGATCCTCAAGATTCTTCATGTGTTTACTGTCCCTTCTTCCCACAGGAGTCCTGGAATTACAGATGTGCACCACTGCATTCAGCCTTTTCATTTTGAAATATGGGTTCTAAGCTCAGGTCACCAGGCTTCACAGCTAGCATGTTGGTCATCTGATCCATCTCATGTCCCCTAGACAACAATTTTAACGTCCCATTAAATGGTACACTCTGAGTCAAGACAATGGAGGCCAAAAGAGGGCTTTGCATGTCCCTGGAGCTGGAATTATAATCAGTTATGAGCCACAAATCTCTAGTGTTGGCAAATGAACTTGGGTCCTCAGCAAGAGCAGCAAGGACTCTTAAGCACATAGTAATCTCTCCAGCCATTCTAATTATGCATTCTAAAAACTAGGGAAATAGCTACAGGATGGATTCAGGCACTCTTTAAACTCATTGTGAGGTGGAACTGGGTGAAATTACAATCCTCTAATGTCTATAAGCCTGTGCTCTGACTGATGGACCACAGTGACGTTTTAGATCACATGGAACTAGTGTCTATGTAGACTAAGTGTCTAGTAGTCCCCCGATTCTAATTGTTTCCTTTCGTCCCATGTACAGTTACTCTGGAGAATGTGTATATGTATGTCCCTTTGGAAAAGGAGGAAAGATGAAGGCCATTCATCTTCAGTGGTGTGGCAGAGTCCTTCAAAGGGTGAACCTAAATTCAAGGGGTTCTGTTCTAAATGCTCTGGATGGGACTTCCAATACTATATAGAATAGACATAGTAAAGGAATCAACTTGGTCTTATCCTTTTAAAAAGAGACTTGTTTTTATTTATGTGTCTGTATGAGTATCTGCAACATGTGTTTTGTGGGATTGCCCATGAAAGACAGAAGGGGATGTTGGATGCCCTAGAACTGGAGCTACAGGCAGTGGTTGCAAACTGTCTGGTGTAGGCACTGAATTTTGGCTCTCTGCAAGACTCTTGAGCAGCTGCTCTGGTGAAGATTGCACGTGCAATCTCGCCAGGTCCAGCTTGGTCTCATTCTTTTTTTTTTTTTAATTAGGTGAACTCGTTTATTTGACACATTAAGTTATTCAAAGAAAAATATATGCAACTGCATAAAAAGAACCACATTTTCATATTACTAAACACAGCAGTGGCAAAAATAACAAATTGTAGAATGGATCCCAGGATTTAATGCAAAAAACACCCTGTACAGAAAAATTTCAGGCTTCTGAACTTCACTGAATCCAGAACTACACGTGCTTCTTTATACTCCTCAGCTTCTTCCAAATCTTTTTCACTTTCTAGTATCTGCTGAAGATGCAGCCTCTAACCGGCGCTGGCAATCTGGGATCATCATCCAGGACTCTTGAAGGATTTCTGCCTGCTTCTTAATGGCGTAGTTCTCACCATCTTCAGCCTTCATTTTCTCAATCTTTTCTTCTTGCTGCTTTGCTTCTTTCTCATACATCACTTTTTCTTTGACCAATCGCTTCACCACGCCTGTCTTGATCTTGATCTGTCTCACGCGTGGATCGGCCATGGTCCGTGGAGCGCCGCAAGGAGGAGGGGCCGCTTGGTCTCATTCTTGGTCTTAGCAGAAAAGCTCTGGTTTCTGGTTGGCTGGGAACCTTTCATATACACCCTTGTAATTGCTTGCATGAGAATGGTCTGATCTTTATGTTTGATTACTTGGTCCCCAGTTGGTGGAACTGTTTGGGAAGGGTTAGGAGATATGGTTGTATTAGAGGTGGGTGTCTCACTGGAAGTCCATTTGAGGTTTCAAAACCTCAGACCATTCCTATTGCACTCTCTCTCTCTGTCTCCTTCTTGTGGACCAAGATATGGTCCAGCCACTTGCCACTACGGCATCACTCTACCATCATAGACTCTAACCTTACCGTAAGCTAAATAAACTCTTCTATTAACTGCCTTGATCATAGTGTTTTTATCACAGGAATAGAAAAGTAGTGGAGACAGCCCTTTATTAGGCTGAGAAGTTTTCCTTCTAGTCCTGATTTAAAGAAAGTAGTTACCATAAAATGACCATAGATCTTGTCAAATGCCTTTTCTACATCTAGTGAGGAAATCAGGGGAGTTTTAGCCTTCATTATAATGTAGAGTCATTTTTCTGTTTTGCATGTGTTGAGCCATCCTTGAACTTTGCTTTGTTATCCATTGCTTTCTATCTTTTTTTTAAAAAAAGTATGTGTGTTTGTATGTAGGAATGTGTGTGTTGTGTATATATATATATATATATACATGTACAACACACACACATATATACACACACACAACTCATGAATTCCAGTTTTGTGTATATAGGTGTGTGTAGGTATATATCTGTGAGATGTATATGTAGGATATGTAGGGGTGTGTGTGTGTGTGTGTGTGTGTTTGTGTGTGTGTAGGTGTAGGGGACTGCATATGGAGGCAGAGGACAGCCTCTGGTGTCATCCTCAGGAATGCTGTCTACTTTCTTCAAGACCAAGTCTCTTAACTGCTGCAGAGCTCACAAATTAGGGTATTTCGATTACTCAGCAAGCTCCAGAGACATTCCTAACTCTACCTCACCAGCACTTGGATGGAAGCACGTGCCAACTCCCCCTCGTGCTCGTAAGACAAGCACGTTATTGAAACTGAGCTATCCTTCAGATTTACTTGATGTCTCTTAATTGTGGAGATCAAACCACTTACATTTAAAGACATTATTGATAGGGAAAGATGTACTATTTAATTACATTTTACCATTTCCTGGCTTTAAAAACTGTGTGTATTTGTGAGTGTGTACCCAGGAGTCCTTGGAATTCAGAAGAGGGATTCCCAGGGGCTGAAGTTACCAATGACGAACCATCTCCCTAGCTCGCCTGTAGTTTTGCCTATTTTCATTTTTTTTTACCGTGTTCTTTTGCCTCCCTAATTACTTTTGTGTTGAGATACGTTGGCAATTAAAACTTACTGTTACTGTGCATGGATGGTGTGAATGGGTGTGCCCATACCACAGTGTGGGTGGGTTCTCTATCTCCACCTTTGCATAGGTTCCAGGGGTCTATGTCAGTCTAGCAGGCTTGTGCAAAGAGCGTCGCTTCCTGTTGAATAAACTCACCAGTCCTTGATACACTGAAAATTACTTTTTATCATTTAAGAATTTAAATTTAAGCCTGGCAGTGGTGGCACACACCTTAAATCCTAGCACTCAGGAGGCAGAGGCAGACAGATCTCTGAGTATATTATCCTTTGGTCCAACTTCAAGAACTTGAAACTATGAAACCCAGGTTGGCCTTGAACTCATGGCAATCCTCCTTCCTCTGCCTTCTGAGTTCTTTCAGCACTTTAAAGACATAATGCCACTCTTTTGTAGACTAGAAGATTTCTGCTGAGAAATCCACAGATAGTCTTACAGAGTCCCTTTGTTCACGAAGAAGTTACTTTTTCTTGGAGCTTTCAAGCTCCTCTGTGCGTTGATTTTGACAGTCTGATGTAAAGCGCCCTTTAATTCCTCACACTCTTGTTGCGCTGGCTTTCTTTGGTCTAGGTGACAGCTTCATTCCCCAGATTTGCGCAGTTTCTTTGAATAAACTTTCTGCCTTTTCTTGCTGTCTTTGGAATCTTTGAATGCATTCAGTGGTTCTGTAATTGTCATCATCTCTGCTTCATTAAGATTGGTTTTTGTCCCAGCACACAGGAGGCAGAGGCAGGCAGATCTCCATGAATTCAAGGCCATCCTGGTCTACAGAGTGAGTTCTAGGACATCCAGGGCTGTTACACAGAGAAACCCTGTTGCCAAAAACAAAAAAAAAGAAAAGAGAGAGAGAGTGAGAGAGTGAGAGAGAGAGAGAGAGAGAGAGAGAGAGAGAGAGAGAGAGAGAGAGAGAGATTGGTTTTTGGAGTCTTGTGTCATTTTGAGTGTCATGTTTTTACGTTTCTTGATTTTTCTTTATAATTAGTGTTTACATATTTTATTAGAGTTTCCCAATTGATGAACTGGCATGGTAAAGGAAAGAACTTTACTTTTTATTTTTATTTATGTTTTTGAGACAGGGTTTCTCTACATATCTCTGGCTGCGCTGGAACTCATGCTGTAGACCAGGCTGGCCTTGAACTCAGGGATCCACCTGCCTCTGCCTCCTAAGTGCTGGGATCACAGTGTGCACCACCACCGCCCGGCTGGAAAGTGCTTTTATCAGTCAGTTTAAATAGAGGTTCTGAAAGTCTCATAGCCATTTTCCATGCATTTCTCTTCTCAGGATATTCCCCACCCCACCCCCTCAGCTCTTTTGTGTGGTTAAATTTCTAATTAGGGAAATTTGCTGCTGTTTGTCTGGAGTTCCCAATATATTCTACAAAATGGGTGACCGTTTGTTAGGTGACCAGCACAACACACAAAATAACACCGATTTTATAACTCCCTGTGGTGTTCTCATGCAGTTTGTAGGTCTTCTGGAGTACCTGCTTGACTTACATTCTTAATTCTGCTCAGCAAGCTGTCCTGGGGTGGCAGGGGCTCTGGTTTTGTCAAGAAAGTGACAGATGGGTCCAGGTTCTATGGAAGGTGAATCAGACAGCCTTGGAGAAACTGGAGAACTCAGTGCCTCCTGAGGGAGGAGCTGGGACCGGAAGGTAGGTTTCAGTCACTTTCTCTTAGCATAAGGGAGAAGGGTAAATAGTGGCTTCACTGGGCCCCTCTTAATGGATATCTTACTGCCAAAACTCCTTAGCCTGTGCCCATTTTTAAGGCAGGGTTTTTCTATGTAACTCTGGCTATCTTGGACCTTGCCCTATAAACCATGGTGGCCTCGAACTTGGAGATCCACCTACCTCTTCTGCCTTGTTTTGATGTCAATCATCTATTTCAGTGTTTTTATCATAAAGTTCTATAATCATCATTGTAATGGATTTGAGATAATCTTATTATCCTAAAAAAATCTTTTACATATTTATAGACCTAACTGATTCACCTTAGCCACTAAGCCTAGTTGCCCAGAGTCTCCTTCCTTGAGACAGAGACTCTCTACATACAGGCTGGCCTCAGATTGCCTGTGCTGAGATGTATCATCCTTCCTGGCTTACAGATCTACTTCCTATCTTTCTGCTTGCCTTTTTTTTTGATTATACAACAAAGAAGTTCTAAAATCTGTGCTATTTTGTGTGTGCTTTCTTTTGCCCAGTGCAGTGTTCTGGGGGTTCATTGGTGCACTGTCCGGAATACTGTGTTTTCTTTTTTCACTCAACATTTGATAGCTACATTTTTTTTCATATTTTGGATAGTATGAGTCATATGCTGCTTTGGGCACTCTCAGGCGGGATACGCTAATGATCCATTGCTTTAAACACTTACTCATCTTTTTCTTCAGATAGTCATATATTTTATTTCATGTGATAGACTCAAAGGAATGAACTCATGAGGTCACATATCAACTTTATGTTTAATTTTTAAAAGACTTCTAATTTTCTTCCAAAATGAGTATGCCATCACACATCTGCACCAACAAGATAGGAGGGTTTCAGTCTCTCTGTATCTTCACAAACACGTACTGACTTAGTTTTGTGATGTTTGATCAAACCTAAGGACTCATATATTGTTTGTAAGTGCTCTACCACTGAGTCACTGAGTCTTGTTATAATCTTATTGAAAATTATCGACATTGGGGCTGACGAGATGGCTCAGTGGTTAAGAGCATTTATTGCTCTTGAAGAGGACCAGGGTTGGTTCCAGCACCCATATAGTGACTCATAACTGCCTGTTACTCCAGTTCCAGAAGATCCGATGCCTTTAAAGAAAATCTTTACCAATTTTCTCCTTAACTCTTTTTTTTTTTTTTTGGTTTTTTGAGACAGGGTTTCTCTGTGGTTTTGGAGCCTGCGCTGGAACTAGCTCTTGTAGACCAGGCTGGTCTCGAACTCACAGAGATCCGCCTGCCTCTGCCTCCCGAGTGCTGGGATTAAAGGCGTGCGCCACCACCACCCGGCTAAAACTGACACTTTATAAAACAATTGGCTTCTAATATATTTTTAAGACTTATCTTTCATTTTATGTGTATGTGTTTCTGCATGTATGTATTGCACCACATGTATGTTTGGTGCCCACAGAGGCCAGAAGAGGGTTTTGTGCCACCTGGAGCTAGAGTTACAGGTGGTTGTGAGCCTCCTGATGTGGTTGGTGGGGACTGAACCTGGGTCCTCTATGAGAGCAGCAAGCGCTTTTACCTGCTGAGCCACCTCTCAGCACCGTATTCTTTCTAAGCCTGACACTTTTATCCAGTGCATTCGCTCCCTCCTTTCCTCCCTCCCCTTCTCATTTCTTTTTTTAAAATTACACTAATTTATTTGTGCATGGGAGTGGGGTGGCCAGAGGACCACTGTGGGAGTCATTTCTCTCCTTCCATTACACGTGTCCCAGGGAATAAACCCAGGGCATCAGTTTGGCAGCAAATACCCTTAGCAGTTGAGCTACCTTGCTGGCCAGTAATATGTTTTTATGTTTCAAATACAGGGATTTTTTTTCAGGCATTCAGTTTGAAATTATTTCCTCCCATTTTATACACTGTATTTTTACTTTATTTTTTAGGTATACAGACTATAGATTGACTAGGTTTGATTTTTCTTGACACTATCTACAGCCTGGAGACAGTAGTCACAGTGAGGCATCACCTCATTTCTTTAAAAATGGTTATTATAAAAAAGAGAAAGAGTGGAAGAGAGGATGTGGAGGAAAGGGAACCCTTACACACCGTGGGTGGGAATGTAAATTAGCACAGCCATTATGGAAAACAGTATGGAGGTTGCTCAAAACTCAAAAATAGAATCACCATATGATCCAGCAATTTCATTCCTGGGAATATAGCCAAAGAGAATAAAAGCAGTCAGTCAAGGAGAAATCATCTGCATCCCCACGGCTATTCCAGCCCTAATCACAATAGTCAAGAAATGAAACAGGGGCATGTGCATGCCTTTAATCCTAGCACTCGTGAGTTTGAGACCAGCCTGGTCTGCATAGCAAGTTTCAGTGCTACATAGTGACACTGTGTCTCAGAAAGAAATGAAGAAATAGAAAGAGTCTAAGTCCTATTAGCTGATGAATGTATACATAAAATATGGTGTATATCTGAAATCTTATTCTGGTGGGAAAATGATGGAATCTTGTCATTTGTCACACACAACATGGGTAGAATTGGAGTCCGTTACATGACATAAACACTCCATGATCTCACTTCCATGAAGAATCTAAAAGAGGTGATCTGCAGAAATTGAGGAAATTTCTTCTAGTCTGCAGAATAGAAGAAACTGGGAAGATCAGAAGGAAGGACGGGGTAGCTAGAGGAAGGTTGGTCAACAGGCACTAATTTACAGTTAGACGGGAGCAGGAGGCTCTGGGGTGCTATTGCATATTTTACAAAGCTAAACAACAAATTTGTAATGCTGTCACCACGAAGATAGGGCAAATATTTGCGGATGTGTTTCACCTGAACTGGACATTATGTTATGTACACTGTATACATGTATTGCGACATCACATGCTACTTCACTAATATGTGTAACTTTAATACTTTGTGTATCAGTTAAAAGAAAAAAAGCCACAGCAACCTGGCTAGGCTAGTAGCTCAGTTGTACCGTGCTTGCTGGGTATGGATGCAGCCCTGGGTTTCATTCATAGCATCACATAAACTGCCGTGCCGGCACTCAGGATGTGGAAGTAGGGATCAGAAAAGTTCATGGTCATCCTTGACTATATAGCTAGTTTAAGGCCACCCTGGGATGTGTGACATCCTATCTCAAATAAATAAAGAAGCAAACACAATGGTATGAATGAAACTATTTGGGAAGAGAAAAGCATATTTATCAGTGTTGTAAGCTGCACATGCATGGGGGTGCAGAGGGAAACGTCCACAGGAGTGGTCTAAGCCTGGAGCTTGGGCACCATTCTCTCACACGGCAGCTCACCGTGGGAAGTGACTCCCAATCAAAAACTGCTAAAGGAATCTGCAGGACACCGTGTAGTGTGATCTACTTTTGGGGAGCAAATGAACAAGAAAATGTATTTACATAACCACACGGAGAACGGAGAAAACTGGGAGAAAGAGGGAAGAGAGTGAGACTTACTAATGTGTGCCTTCTTATACAGTGCTCATTTCTGGATCGCATGAACACACTCACTTATTTAAAAAATACAAAGGACCAGAAATGGTTTCCTATGAGGAGGGGAAATCTGGGGCACCATTCAAGAGACTGATGTTTTATGTTATAAGAATATTTGGCACAATTTGCGTTTTTGAATGTGTTTGCTTTGCAGGAGTAGCGAATTGTGAGCAGAAGAATTGAAGAGGAATGAAGTGATCCAGACATGGTAGCCTTTAATCCCAACACTCTGGAGGCAGACAGGTCTCCGTGAGTTCAAGGCCAGCCTTGTCTGCATAGTGAGTTAGTTCCAGGTCAGCTAGGGCTACATGAAGGGACTACACAGAGAGACCCTGGCTCAAAAAAAGGACAAACAAATAAATAAGTAAATAAAGCAAACGAAAAGGAATAAAGTACACAAGAGGCAGAGGCAGAAAACCAGTCACCTAGCTCAAACAGTAGAGACTTGCAGTTGAAAAACTCTGGGTTTGGAATTAATAAACCGAGTTGATGTGACTTAGCATCAGCAAAAATAAATCAATTGCTTAACATTAATACAATTAACTTTCTGTGATCCAGAGATTCGAAACCAGGATCTGACAGAGACAGTGGCACTCCCATGTTCATGACAGTAACCTATCTATGGAAGCGACTGAAACCTCCATTGGTGGAGGAGTTGGTAAAGGGTGACAAACACATACAATAAGTTCTTTTCTTGTCTAATCTTAGAAGAGTACTTTTTTTGTTGTTGTTGTTGTTTTTTTGTTTTTCGAGACAAGGTTTCTCTGTAGCTTTGGTGCCTGTCCTGGAACTAGCTCTTGTAAACCAGGCTGGCCTTCGAAGAGTATTTAATGTTATATGATAACACAGATTAACCTTCAGTAAAGTCTGCTAAATAAAGTAGGTAAGTCAGTCAAACAAACTCAAGGAGGTACGGCTATGCTCATAGGAAGAAGGTAAAATATTTAAACCCATACAGTCAAAGAATGTCATTTCCCAGAGAACAGATGAAAGGCAAATAACTTGTCCCTAATCAACAGCCATAAAAGCTTCTACAACTTTGTCCTTAGGTCCACAGTCATGTATGCAGACATCTTGAGAATAGTTAAGGATGTGGATCTCATGTTTGGTGTTCTTGATGCAGTAAAGTGAAAAGTACATTAAAAAAGAAAAGTGTACCTCAATGTTGGTTGTCATCATAAATTTATTAATTAATATATAGTTAATGACTTTCCATGTGATTTTTCTTGCCTTCTAAATTAAAGATATTTCATAGAATAAAATTATATGAAATTATATTTTTGTTTTTTCATCAACCAAAGTGGGATTAGTTCTACTATCTTTGGAATAGTAGTTAAAATCAGGTGATGTAGCATTCCCTGCATTATGGTTTCTGGGTAATGATGCTTTTGCCTGTTTGTCAAGTATCCATTTGCCTATTTTCTGTCTTTTGTGAACCTGTAAAAAATTGATTACAGGACAGCCCAGGCTACACAGAGAAACCCTGCTCAAAAAACCAAAAGGAAAAAAAATGACAGTTTTGTTTTTTGTGTATCTGGAAATTTGGTGTGAATTCTACTGACTCTCACAATTGCTTTTGGCAATATAGTCAATTTTATAATATTGGCTTTATTAGACTTGTAACATGGGTGTTATGCATGTACATTTATGATTAGGTGTGGCATTTTCAGTGGCTTAGTTCTATTCTTGAGGATAATTTGTTCTGTCCTCTGAGCAGGCATATTAGTAACAGGTACAGTACTGAAATGGATAATGAATAATTCTAGTAGACAATTTGCATTCTGAGAATTAAAAATTAACTTTTTTGACACACCTAGTGCCTGAAATGGGTTAAATGCTCATTTTCTACATGATTGTTCTAGTCTTAAAGATGTGAAAAACGTGTTCATGCAAAAACTTACACATGAATGTTTATAAGGGTATTATTCAGATTAGCCAACAAATAGACTCTTTCAAATGCTATCTAAAACTGCATGGATATGCAAAACGCTGTGTCTTACATACAAATATTATTTGGGCATAAAACCAAATGCACTAATAATGCTAAAACATGCATGAACCTTGAAAATACAATTCTACACGAAAGAAGACATGCAAAGGGCACATATATAGTGTGGTTCCATTTACATCAACTATCTATCTTTGGCAACTCCATGCAGAAAGAAAGCATGTTGGTGGTTGCCAGAATTAGTATGGAATCTCCTGTTGGGGTAATGGAGTGTTCTGAAAATTGAAAGTGGTGATGGATGCCTGAGTGTCTTAATATGCTGAAAATAATTGAATTATAAATATTAAGTGACTGAGTTGCCTAACATGTGATTGATGTCTCAATAAAACTGTTACCAAAAAAGGAGAAAAAACCCAATTGGCACCGATCTAGTAAGAATACAGGGTTGTAAATTATCTGAACAATTGTTGTGTCTTCCTGGGAAATACAACATCTAGTGCATTCCTGCACATACCTAGAAATCAGGATAACTGGATTCACATCCTCTCTGGTTCCTAGTTTTAAGCCCTGTGGATTATGAAGGATCCACAGCCATGGTTAGGTTGGCCAAATACTTGACTGTCTCTAGTTTTTCAACTGGAGCTGGGAAACACTCAAGTTTACAAGTTGATCATCTATAGCTCCAGCTAGATAGGCCAATAGAAGGGGTCTGGAGGAGCTGAAGATATTCTTTTTGTTTTTGTTTTGTTATTGTTTGTTTTATTTTACTTTTTCGAGACAGGGTTTCTCTGTGTAGCTTTCGAGTCTGTCCTGGAACTCACTCTGTGGACCAGGCTGGCCTGGAACTCACAGATATCTGTCTACCTCTGCCTCCTGAGTGCTGGGACTAAAGGCGTGCACCACTACCTTCTGGCTGAGCTGAAGATATTCTAAAGAGATAACTACATCTCTCAGTTTAACTATCAGACTGTGGAAACAGTGAATCTCAAAGAAATGGAAATTTTCTCACAAGGAATCTTATTCTAGGAAAAAGAAGGAAGGGCCTTAGCTTTCTATGGAACTTGGCTCCTGGGGAGAGATTTTTCCCACAGTTCTAACAACTTGTCAGACCATCTTAACAGATGAGACTGAAGCCCAGACAGTATTGGATCTGTGGTGGGCGGGAGCACACCTGGACTGGGACCGCTTAGATGTGCATATCTTCAGCCCTCCATTTAACTTCAATCTGACGTCGGCACCCCAGGATGGATTTGGAGTGTTCGCTGGTTTCTTTGTCCTTCTTTCCAATGTGGCCAAATTGAACAGGTTTCACGTTGAATAAATCTCCTTATTAACTTGGTTCTTTTAGTTGGCTTACTGAAGATAGGTGACAGAACCCAGTTTGGGGCACAAACCGTGATCTTCAATTTGATCACAACCTCGGTGTTTATTGTTTTGTTTCAGTGCTGGGGACTGAACCCAAGACCTCGTGTATGTTAAGCGAGTACTCTATGATTAAGCTATACTTCCAGTCCTATTTGAGTCTCTTAATGATTTCTAATCTTTAGTAAATCACCCTTTGTCTGTAGTCAGACCTACTGGCTGCATGTGTGTCTCCTTTTTTGCACATTGCAATACTGTGTTTTTGTCATCCTTAAAGTTTATCCTCAGAGATCACGCAACCAAGTTGCAAAGCAAGCAAACAAAAACCATCCAACAAACAAACAAACTGATCATAATGTTCAAAGGAAATGTAGGGTTTTGTGTTGAATTCATAGTTCTCTTGGGTCTCAGATGCTCCACAGGCTGCAGGTGGGACCACCTTGTTGATGCTTTCCAACACACAGGAGGGCTGTTTGCCGTTCATCTTGTCATAAGGAAAATATCATAAGTTAAAAGTACACTTGTAGGGCTGGAGAGATAGCCCGGCGGTTAAGAATACCCATTTTTCTGTCACAGAACCTGAGTTTGGTTCCTAGCAACTAC
This sequence comes from Dicrostonyx torquatus, assembly GCA_028555095.1. NCBI lineage: Eukaryota > Metazoa > Chordata > Mammalia > Rodentia > Cricetidae > Dicrostonyx > Dicrostonyx torquatus. The sequence continues at coordinate 615,178 of JAQHUG010000432.1, read as the reverse complement.
ATAGGGTAGCTCGCAACAATTTGTAACTCTGGAGATCTGATACCCTTTTCTGGCCTCCACAGGCACCTTCACTCATGCACACACCCAAACACATACACGTAATTTAAAAAAGAGTAATAAAACATTTAAAATACATTTAATACATTTAACATAGCAAATAACATAGATTAGTCTAACATGTTACAGAAGACTTGCATCAGCCAAGAGTCGGCACAAATCCTCTAGCACGAGTTGTGGTTTCTAATAAGCGGTGACTGACCTCTGGAATTTACTGCATCCTGTACTACAAGTGGAAAACAATGGTTGCACATATGCTCAGAATTAACATACACAGCAGAAGATACAGATACAGATGGACCTGTTGTAGATACGGTGGGATGTCGAAGCACAGCATGTGAAAAAAAAAACCGCCTTAACAACACAACAAAACCCAGTACAGTGTAGACTCAGCATGGGCTCTTTCCCATCAGAGTTCTGTGGCTGACTGAGCTGCGGCTTGCTGTTACTGCCAAGCATCATGAAGGCGTGGGATAACACACATCAACAGCCTAGGAAAAGATCAAAGTTCAAAATCTGAACTAGGGCTTTCATCAAATGTGAATGCTTTCCCAGTGTGGCAAAGTCAGAAAGTGATAACTCAAGCCATTGTGATTTAGGGACCCTCAGGGGCTTCCAAAAGTACTGTTTTCAGATTTGAGGATGCATTTGGCTTACTTCTAGAAGGTAGGGCACATGACTGGAGGAGACAAAAGGACTCAGCACTAGTAGGAGAGAACTCTATTTCCACTGAGAGAAACCCCAAATATTTGTGGGAACATTTTTAGGGGATACAAAAGTACTGCAGCTGACTGGGCCAGTAGAGGTGTTCCAAACAGACCTGTTCGATTTTGTTTTCTGTCGCCATGATGAACACCATGACTAAAAGCAACCCACACAGAAAAGGACTGATTTGACTTACAAGTTACAGTCCGTTTTCAAGAGAAGCCAAGGCAGGAACTCCAGGCAGGAGGTTGAAACCAAGACCACGCAGGAATGCCACTCCCTGGCTTGTGTTCAGCTTGCTTTCCGTGGTGGTTTGAAGAACGATTCCCACTGGCGCTTAGATTTGAATGTTTGGTTTCTAGCTTTGGAACTATTTTGGGAAAGATTCAAAGGTGTACCCTTGTTGGAGGAGGCATATCACTGGAGGTGGGCTTCCGGGTTTCTAAAACCCACACCAGAACCCGTTTCCCTCTCCGCCTCCGACTTGCAGATCTGGATGTAAGCTCTAGGTTACTGCTCCAGTGCCATGTCTCCCTGTTTGCTGCCTTTCTCCCTGCCATGATGGTCATGGACACACCCTCTGAAACGAAGCAAGCTCCCAATTAAATGCTTTCTTTGACAAGTTGCCTTGGTTATGGTGTCTCTTCATAACAATAGAAAAGTAACTTATACAGCCCACCTACATAGGGATGGTACCACCCACAGTGGGCTGAACCCTTCTCCATCAATTAATGATCAAGAATATACCTGACTGACATATCCACGGGGCAATTTGTTGGAGGCAATTTCTCAATCAAGGTTCCCTACTTCTAGACATGTTAAACTGACAACAAAACTAAGTAGAATGAAAACTTCTGTTGTATCCAGGTTACCTTGGTCTTCACTGAGCTCTGCTTCTGAGTGAAATGACCCAGTGCTGTAGAGTATCTTGAATCTGAATCCTGTCAACCATCCTCAAGTACCCTACATGTGAAGGTTGCACTTTTAGTCCTTTCCCAAGGATTCTGGGCTCTTGACACCTTGCTGAATTACTTCCTCTCATGAGTAGCTGTGACCTCTAACTTGCTCTAACTAAAAGAACGCAGTAGGGATGGTGAGAATATCACTTTCTTTCTTTCTTTTTTTTGGTTTTTCGAGACAGAGTTTCTCTGTGGAGCCTGTCCTGGAACTAGGTCTTCTAGACCAAGCTGGTCTCAAACTCACAAAGATCCGCCTGCCTCTGCCTCCTGAGAGTGCTGGGATTAAAGGTGTGCGCCACCACCGCCAGGCTGAGAATATCACTTTCTATCTTGTAAGCTGACTTTCTCTGCTGCCTTCTCAGAGTATGTGATTTGATGAAGTAAGCCGCCATGCTGGGGAGGACTGCGTGACAGAAAAGGTGAGGTGAGACTCTGGCTAACAGTCAGTGAGTAACTGAGGTCTTCCATCTAGAGTGCAGGAACTGAATTCTCCTGACCCTACCATGAGACTTTGCTAGTGGATCCTCTCCAGCTGAGTTTCATATGGGACCCAGCACCATTCAGGACCTCGTTTGGAACTATCTGCAAGACCCTGAAATAGTCATCCTAGCTAAACCTGAAGCTGTGAGGCCCTTAATACAGGTGTAGCGTGTATGTGTGTGTGTGTGTGTGTGTGTGTTAGAGTTTTATGTCAATTGTCTCCTCAGTAACTTTATATTGTTTTTTTTGGAGATAGAGTTTCTCTGTGTAGCCCTGTCTCTGTCCTCCTGGAACTCGCTCTGTAAACTAGGCTGGCCTCGAACTCACAGAAATCCACCTGCCTCTGCCTCCTAAATTCTGGAATAAAAGGGGTGTGCCACCAATGTCTGACCCAGTTGGGTAAGCGGTTTGGTTAATGAGTTCCAGGATCTTCCTGTCCCTGTCTCCCCAGTGCTGGGATGACAGGGTGCCTGCCTTTTATGTGGAGGTTGGGAATCCAAACTCAGGTCTCCATGCTTACTCAGCAAGCACTTTATTGAATGAGTCATTTCCCAAGCTCCGAACCTGCTTTTTATTTGGGATGGAGGTCTCACTCTGTTGGCTAGGCTGGCTTAATGATTCTCCTGCCTCAGCCTCCTGAGTCCCTGGAAGTACAGAGATGTACCATGGTGCTTAAGCTGCTTGGGGAAAAAAAGTCTTGGAAGGATACTTTCTGGCTCAGAAAGTTTTCTTTTCTATCATGCCTGGGGAGGGGACTGATCATTACATGCACCAGTAAAATGGGTACAACAGATAAGACAAACACTTTCTTTAAAACAGGTCCTAGAAACAAACGCATTTTGCTATCTGTGCAGGGAGTCTTTTGCCTGCATGAATATCTGTGCACTACATGTATTCAGTACATGGCCCCTGGAGGCCAAAAATTAGAGCTTCAGATCCCTAAGGGATGGAGTTACAAAGGGTTATGAGTTTTCCACGTGGGTGCTAATGATTTCTGGGTCCTCTGGAAGAGCAGCCAGTCCTCTTAACTGATGAGCCATCATCTCTCCTGCTCCTGAAATGAAGTGTTCCTAGACTTGATGAATTGCCTTGGATTGGCTTTAAAGTTGTTCATTGGAAGTTGGGTGTGGTAGGCAGGGGTGGGGTGGAGTATAGTTAAGTTATGCGTTGGTGATTATTGAAGCCGAATGATATGTAGGCCATTATATTTTCCTTTCTACTTTTGTGTGCATGCTTGAAATTTTCCATAATAAAGCAAAACCAGTTTCTAAAAGGTCACATTGTTCTGCACTGCTATGTAAACAGTGAGTGTTTCAGAAGCCGCCAAGCTGTGAACTATTATACAGACAATAAATCTATTGCCATTCAAAATAAATGATATGGAGATTCTTGTACTCGGCTTGAGATGAGATTATTTTTTAACAGATGCTGTTTGTATTTTCAAGATATGATGTTGCTAGTTATTCATTTTGAGGAACGGTCGGGTTGGGTCCCAGACTGCAATTTTTTAAGTTTATTTTGGGTATTTAAGTTCTTTGACCTTAATGGCTCTATTGATTGATGATGGCTTTGTACAGATTTAAATAGGAAAAAAAATCACTTATATAGTGATGACGTAAACATAGATACATACATAATATAGGCATTATGTATATATTTATGTATACATAGATATATATTACATCTACGTTATATATATAATCTATATATACATAAACAGTAGCATACACAAAACTAGAAATTATAACACAAAAAAGAAAACAAACTAATTTCTATAGAAAATTCCCAAACAGGGAAAACCTAGAGCAAAAATTAAAATAGCTCTGTATTCCTTAGAACCAGCACATTCAATACAGCAAAGACAAATGTACCTTCAATTTAGAAAAAAAAAGTTTCCTTTTTGTCTTTTAAAACTATTTCATCAGTTTGGGGCTGGGGAACCGGAGAACTGACTTGGTGGTGAAGAGCACTTGCTGCTCTTTCAAAGGACCTTGGTTCAGTACCTGCATGGTGGCTCACAACTCCAATGATAGGAGATGTGGCTCCCCTTTCTGGCCTCCACAGGCACACATGCAGTTCAGTATGTACAAGCAGGAAACCCACACAAAATAAAATAAATAAATCTTCACTGGTCCCCTTACCACATCCCCTGGTCAGAGGATTAAACCTGTATATTGAGAGAAAACCCCATAACTCCAAATTACGTGTCTAGTAGACTAGGAACACAGATAATACAGCATGCTCTGTATTGAGAATGAGGTTTTGATAATGATTTTATTCATTAAAACTAGAAGAAAAAGGAAATCTTGCAGAGTGTCATTTGGGGTGATACACATATTCAAATATGGACAAATACTGGATGTGAAAACCTTAGCCTTGTGCTTGCATTCCCAGAGGCACTTCTTTCTCACGGCTTCATATCACTGTCCACGACCTCACTGTGCAGGTCCACATTGCTGAGGGGACAGTATGTTCTTTTAAGTAAAAGAGCATGGTAGCTGCTAAGAATTTGGAAAATAACCACGTGCTGCTGGTGAAATGTACAGCATTGTCAGAAACAGCTCATGTTGGAAAGCACTAATAAATGTTTGCATGATGTTTCTGGTGTAGGAGGGATCTTCTATATTTTGTGTTGCTTTCATTGGTTAATAAAGAAGCTGCCTTGGTTTTTTGATAGGGCAGGACTTAGATAGGTGGGGAAAAGAGAACAGTATTTTGGGAAGAAGACTGAGTCAGAGAGAGCCGCCAGGGTCAGACATGCTGAATCTTTCCCGGTAAGCCCACTACCTCGTGGTGACTTACAGACTATTAAAATGGGGTGAAATAAGATGTGAGAGTTAGCCAATGGAGGCTAGAGATAATGGGTCAGGCAGAGTTTAAATAAATACAGTTTGTGTGTAATCATTTCAGGTATAAGCTAGCCACAGCAAGACACAGCCCTCTCCACCTCATACTACATGTTTCAGCATACACATACAAACTCGGTTTCAGCGTATTGGGTATTTACTTCAATACATACACAGACATGTATACTAAGCTTCCTATACGCTTATGTTTAAATAGGATTTATTTCCATGTTTCATATTTTTACCTGTTTCCAGGGCAGTTGATCATTATCATGGAATTCTTTTCCAACATAATATTTTTACTAATTATTTGGTAATTTCATACAATGTACCCCAATCACACTCACTTCCCATTACTCCCAAGTCCACCCTCCAACCCTTGTGCCCCCCCAAAAGAAAAAAATCCACCAATTCCAATTTGAGTTGCCTATATACTCACATATATGTGTTCTGACAGGCACTTGACTGTGTGTTTTTGTAGGAAAGAAAAGAGACAGTACTTAAATCCCAGCTTCAGGGAGGACACTTTGAAGCAAGGGCTTAAGGATAGGGTCTCTTTACACTGGAGTGAAATTGCCTTTTAAGTACAGAATGATTGGGCAGAAATGATGTTAATGGGAATGAAGGCAGCTCCATTATAGTGCTTTGCAGTATATGCTCATTTTTACTTTTCATAGGTTGTTAACAGTGTACATAAGCCCATGCTCTAACTAAAAAAGTGCTTTCTTGAATGAAGATGTTTGGTCAAAAGTGAGACCCCAGTCTTCTAACACCCCTATATCCAAAGAGGCTGGAATGTAATATTGAGTTGGAAGTGTCACTCCCAGCCTGGCAAGTGCTGACCCCACAGGGTATTTAAGCTTGTGCCAGAAAGAGGAACACGTGGTTTTGGGTTTGCGTGTATGTTCCCCCTGTCTTCCCTTTGCCATATTCTCCCGGCCACCCGGGAGTGTGCTGTCTATTAAACATGGGCGTTTAATTTGGTTTGATCTGGTCTGATTGGAGTTATTTTGTGTTGGTGAAGCAGATTGTCTTAAGATTTTTTCTAATAGTTGCAGTGTCCCACCGAAAGGGTCCATTTTTTCTTGTGAAGCTATATCATGAAAAGCAAATACACTGCATTTATTTATTAATGTCATCTTGAAGACAATTTTTCACTTCTTTTTATTTGTTGTTTGTTTTGTTTTGTTTTTTGAGACATGGTTTCGCTATGAAACAGTCCTAGCTGTCCTGGAACTCACTTTGTAGACCAGGCTGCCCTCAAACTCACAGAGATCCACCTGCCTCTGCCTCCCAAGTGCTGAGATTAAAAGTGTGTGCCACCACTACCTGGCTTCCTTTTACCTTTTTTCTTTTATTGAAAATATTTTTTCATGCAATATATTCTGTTTATGGTGTACCCTCTTCCTACTCCTCCCAGTTTCTCCCCTCCCATCCAGATCCACACCGTTCCTGTCTCTCTCTAGAAAACAAACTTCTAAGGAATAATAATAAAATATAATAAGATAAATCAAGACCAAATAATCCAGAATATGACAAAAAAAACAAACAAAATTATTTTTCACTTTTGATCATTTTTTTCTCTAAAAGAAGGCACAAACCCTTCCTGCTTATTCATCGAAAAAATGCATGTATTGAGTGTCAAGCTCGAAATTAAGCACTATCAACTATCCAAACACATCACTCATGGATCTTCACATGAACAGATATTTACGTCAGTGTAGAACAATGCATAGACCTCATGTAATATGCAATTCAGCTTCCTGTCTTTTCCAATCTCGCATCCTCTCACTCCCTTTCATAAATACTTATCCCTCACATGTATCTTGCACCTCAAGCTCCGATTAGATGTCTGCTTCCAGACAGCCCAACCAGCAGCAATTGGCACTGTTTGTGGTCTGAGAAAGCAGCCAGATGGGTGTGCTCTTGGTATCCCCTGGATAGCAGGTAGGTGGTACATAGATAGCCTCTGGCAGCAGGCAGCTGGAAGTCATACACTTTTCAAAACATTCTCAAGAGGTGCATTGTAAAAGTTCTAGTGGTTGCAACATCTAATACATTTGAAATATTTTTTTTAAAAATCTGAACTACATGGCTCACAGGAGCAGATAGCTACAGTTAATGAAAACCTGAGATTAACAAGCAATGGATAGTCAGGTTGGAAGGCCAAGGCTGCTTTGGTTATATACAGAAAGATTCTCTTGTCTCCTACATGGAGAGGGCAGAACTTTATAGTTAAGATTGTCTTGACTTTGAGGTTCAGCAAAAATTATCAAACAAGGCTGTTGGTTTGAGAATTTTTGATACTCTGACAGATGACTCAGGCCATCTAGGTGACTGCTCAAAGAGGCTTTGAATCTTGTAATCCTTTGAATAAGAATAGGATCAGGTATTTAAACTTGGTACCCAGTTGGTGGCAATGTTTGTAATGTCACTGGGGACAGGCTTTGAGAATAAAAGGCCCTTTCTACTTCCAGTTTGCACACATCACTTCTTGCTTGCATTTGACAATATGAGCTCTCAGCTTCCTGTTCTTGGCACCGTGTTTGCCATGATTTGTCTTCATTATGGACATTATACTTCTGGAACCATAAGCCTAAATAAACTCTATAAGTTGTTTTGGTTACAGAGTTTCAAAACAACAACAGAAGTTGGTGTGGTGGCACACACCTTTAATCCCAGAACTTGGGAAGCAGAGGCAGGCAGATCTCTGAGTTGGAGGGCAGCCTGTTCTACAGAGTCAGTTCCAGAACAGCCAGAGCGGTTACACAGAGAAACAAAAACAAAAAACAGCAAGAAAAAAAAAAGTAACTAATACAAACCATTAAGCCAATGAACATGAACTACTTCATCTGTATTAAGAGCAACTATCCTACTGTCTCCATGAGGGAAGACCTTTTTCCACAAGACAATCTAAGTTTCCTTTCAGGACCCCTCCCACTGTCCTGTTCAGTATACTAGTTAGGCTATGTTTAAGTGTCATACAGCTGGGGATGTGCTGGACCTGGTAGGCAAGGAAAGGGATTATGCTCCAAAGGAGATGAAAGTAACTAGCATGTACCTGCAGAAGACAGGGTCCTTGATGCATGCAAATATGTCTAGCAGGGGGGCTGGAGAGATGGCTCAGAGGTTAAGAGCATTGTCTGCTCTTCCTAAGATCCTGAGTTCAATTCCCAGCAACCACATGGTGGCTCACAACCATCTGTAATGGAGTCTGGTGCCCTCTTCTGGCCTGCAGACATACACACAGACAGAATATTGTATACATAATAAATAAATATTAAAAAAATATGTCTAGCAGGAAAGGTAAGAGAAATTCTAGCACTGGGAAAGTACTAACTTGGGAGTGATTTTCTGAGCTATATGATGTGAAAACATTGTCCAGAACCCCAGAAAGTTGTCAAATTTTTGAATGGGATGGTGCCTAGCAGTAAGAAAAATGGGATAACTTATGATGAGTGAAATCAAAATGTTAGAACTGCTGTGGCAAATAGCATAGAAAGGAAAAAAGACTTCAGAAAGTAGGCCTACTAGAATGGATGTTACTAAGGACAATCATACTGAAAGATTGGATTACTAAGAACAACCTGTAAATCCACTGTTTAACAAAAGTCACCAGTAATGCTTGGAGTTAGGGTTTCTGGTATCACTGAAAAAAATCTAGGGGTGAACAGGTTGATGAGATAGCTTAATGGTGTGTTGGGTGTCTGTATTTTCAGCTACTAAAGAGGCTGAGGCCCGAAGATCTCTTTCAAGGTCTGATGTGGGATTCCCCTCTGTATGCTGTGAATACCAATGGTTGATAAAGAAACTATCTTGGGCCTGTGCAGAGAAGAATAGAGGTAGGCGGGGAAAACTAAACTGAATTATAGAAGAAAGAAGGCAGAGTCAGGGAGAAGCCATGGAGCTGCTGCTGGAGACAGACATGACAAAACTTTGCCAGTAAGCCACTGCCATATGGTGATACACAGATTAATGGAGATGAGTTAAATTAATATGTAAGAGTTAGCCAATAAGAAGCTAGAGTTAATGGGCCAAGCAGTGATTTAATTAAGACAGTTTCTGTGTGGTTATTTTGGGAGACTGGGCAGCCAGGAAATGAATAAGTTGCCTCCCTACAACAAAGGTCAATCTAGGAAACAGTTTGCTGGTTAGATTTTTTTTTTGTCAGCTTGGTACAAGACAGGTTCATCTAGGAAGAGGGGCCCTTAGTTGAGAAAATGGTATCATCAGGTTGGCATATAGGCAAGTCTGTGAGGGCATTTTCTTGATTAATAATTGATGTGGGAGGGCCAAACCCACTGTGGACCACTAGTGCCATTCCTGAGCAGGTGCTCCCAGGTTGTATAAGAAAGCAGGCTGAGCAAGACATGAAGAGCAAACCAGCAAGGAGTGTTCCTTCATGACCTCTGCTTCAGTTAAGTTTACTTGCTTTTAACTTTGTAATAACATCAAAATCAGAGGGTAGGTTGTGGTGCTTATTAGCCAGGAGCCAGGAGCTTTTATAATAATTATAATATAAATTATAGTAATAAAAGTATTGTAGTATTATATATTATTTTAATATTAATAAAATATAATATGCAATCATAATGATAAAATTAAGCTTATATAGATGCCAAAGGGAGCACAACTCAAGAGAATTATGGGGATGAAGATTAAAACATGGTATCTCTTGGGGCATAATTTATTGGGTTATTAGCTTGTAATAACAGAAAAAGTCTGGAAAGTCAAGGATAGACACTTCAATAAGCAGTTATGACCTCTTGTACATTTTCTAGATCTGAGCCAATTTACAGTCCAAAGCTCAGCAGAGGATGGGATTAGCATCCCAAGAGAAAAAAGTCTTCCAGATGTCTGCTTATTCCTTCTGCAAATATGCTTCTGACCATTTATTTGAGTAACTTTTCAGTGAATAAAGCAAATAATCGGATGTTTTGAAGTGTATTGGAGATATATTCTGAGCTGACATAAGTATTCACAGACCCATTGCATCATTAATGCCAACTATGACAGTAAGAATAGAATGAGACCAGGTAATAAAGATATGAGGTTCTGGCCAAGATCCACCTCAGAGGAATTCCACTCAGTGGAAGAATTTGTTGTCATTATCCCATTCTCCAAGTGTGCAATTAGGTGGGGTTTTTTAAAAATATTTTTATGGTTTATTTAACTTTATTTTATGTGCATTGGTGTAAAGGTGTCAGATCCCCCGGATCTGGATATTCAGACACTTGTGAGCTGCCATGTGGGTACTGGAAATTGAACCGGGGTCCTCTGGAAGAGCAGTCAATGCTATTAACCACTAAGCCATCTCTCCAGCCCAATTAGGTGGTTTTTATAGGTATTTTGTGACTTTGGCTAGTGACTTAATATCTGTTGCAGTGAAGAAGGCCAAGTGAAAGTCTCTGTTGCTAAACCAATACCACCCCTAGTCAAGACAATAAATCATCACATCCCCTAGGATGGGTGTGTGAACAGATCAGTATCATTTTTAAGGAAATAAAGTGATGTAGGAGTCCCCTCTGTATGCTGTGATTACCATTAATGAATAAAGAAACTTCTTTGGAGCTACAGCAGGGCAGAACTTAGCTATGCAGGGAAAATTAAACTGAATGCTGAGAGAAAGGAGATGGAGTCAGGAAGAAGCCATGTATCCCCTCTGAAGTCCGACAGAACTTTACCCGGTAAGCCACTGCCATGTGGCAATACACAGATTACTAGAAATGGGTTAAATTAAGATGTAAAAGTTAGCCAATAAGAAGCTAGAGCTAATGGGCCATGCAGTGATTTAAATAATATGGTTTCTGTGTGATTCTCTTGGGTCTGAGTTGTCTGGCGGCCAGGAAACAAACAAGCATCACTCCTTACAACAAACTGCTGCCAACATGGCCACCTAAAAACCACTTAAAACCTGAGAGTTTGGTAAGAAATTCTAGACACTAAAAAACAAAATTTAGCAGCATTTTTTTCAGGTGGGCTCTGCTTGCTGATGGCATGCTGTATCTCCTTTAAGAGAGGTTTTCCTGATTCAGTGGTAGCAGAAAAAAAGCCATGCTGTTTTGAAACTGTGGCTTCCTGAGTCATGCTGCCAGTGCAAACTCTGGTGAGGTCCAGCTATGGAGCATTTAAATGTGTTTTGTGAGCTGAGTGCTACAACTGCTTAATAGTTTGGCATAGACCTGCTGCATACTTGGAACTGGGGCAATGTGCATGGTTTGCAGAGGCAGTAAATGTATTTCCACCATGCTGGGCTGTGTGGAGGACGCAGACAGGGCCATATATACCCTAGTGATGCTGCAGCTTAGGTTTTTAAGAAGCCCTTAGCATTTTAAGAAACAGTCCTGGTCAGAAAATAATTATAAATATACAATAAAGACAAAGTCAGATGGAAAAGACCTCTAAATGGGTCACAGTGTTGGATAAATGTATGTAGGCTTGGGGGAGAGAAAAAAGAATATAGACAGTTATAAAAACAAGTAAATGTGTTTTTTTTAAAAAGGTAAAGTCTTTAAAGAGACAGAGTACAGACAGTTATAGATTAAAAGGAGTAAAAAATAAAATAAGCCACATAAAGATGGAATATACACAGATATGTATACTATGGATTATGCATACTATTGTGTTTGTTGTTTGTTTGTTTTTTAATTTTTTGACAGTAGAGAGACATTTAATACTGGGGACTGCTAAGCCAAGCCAACATACATACTTTAAAGGTACCTTGATTTCAAAATATGGGTCTAAGGATTTGGAAAAGAGGTTCTTCTTTTGTTTCCATAGAGGATAAGAACCTATAGAATTTTTCCAAACTAATGTGGTTTGATGGACTAAGACAACCTTAAAGGTCACCGTGAACACTCCCAAAAAATTACTTCACCCAACAAAAAGCAGGAAGCAATTTGGAGAAGAATTATGCCCACATTTCCAAATATTGTTTATAAACATTTCTTTACATTTAAAAGGGGATATGATATAGATATGAATAATTTGCATTGGCATAGATCTTGGTTTATTGATATAAATTTTTTTTTGTTTTTCAAGACAGGGTTTCTCTGTGGCTTTGGAGCCTGCGCTGGAACTAGCTCTTGTAGACCAGGCTGGTCTCAAACTCACAAAGATC
>JAQHUG010000432.1:576767-595008 GCA_028555095.1 Dicrostonyx torquatus | reverse complement strand
ACCAATCAGCATTGTATTTGTACCCCTTATGTTAATTTTGTGGTTTTTGCCTATAAAAGCTGTTTGTAACAATGCCCGGTATGGTCAGATAGCCAGAGCTTCTGCTGAGGCTGCTGCTGTCTGTCCATCCGCAGGCCTGTGTACTAATCCAATAAAGTGCCTCTTGCTTGTTGCATCCAGTGGCCCGTGTTGTATTCCTTTGGGTAGCGGAGCTGCAGATCTTTCATTAACAAGTTGGTAATACCAACTATTATATCCAGTATCCCTGGAAGTGACAACCTGAGCCAGTGAAATATAGGGATCATCAAAAGACTGAATAGAATTCGAGGTCTTTGTGTGTGAGAGAGAGTGGGGGGGGAGATAAGAGAGGGAGAAGGCTTGAAACACTACAACAGCAGCTTCGACCCCTGAAGCAGGTAGCCAATCCATTGACGCTCAGTGTGGGGATGAGGGTGCATGTCCAGTACATATCTAAAATATTCAAAGTACAAAGAAGAAGACAATGATTAATTCATTCTGCTCGGAATGTAGCTTAGAAGTGGGTCCCCAGCTACACAGCTCCTTATGCTAGAGGGAAACAGAAAATCCTATAATAATCTCTCTTGCTTCTATGCCATTTTCTCCGACAGCTTTTTCATAATGGAGAGCCAAAGCAGAGCCGTCTCCTCTTTTCTGGTACTCTGTTTGCCACGGCCGGGGCCAACTTTTACACAGCTTCCACTAGGGGCTGGGTACGTTCTAACTCCAGAAGTTTCCATTGCAGGAAGTATCCAGACAGGCTATTTAGCAGTCATTGCTTTGTATTAAGGCTTCATGTAGTAATAAACTCAAAATATCCTCCCTATCACTTGTTCTGCCTTCCCAAACATAGAGCTGGAGCACTGGTACATCTGCCATATGACGACTGGTGTACCATCCAGAGAATGCAGTTACAGGAAGCATAAAGATAACAAGGAGGAGAAGACAGATGGGCTTAGCCAGCTTTCCACCGTCAATTAAGGTCAGAGTAACAACAACAAAGGGGACTTGTACTGATTCCTTGTGATCGCTGCTCATCCTCCCATCAAGACCACTGATCCTGTCTTATAAGATGAGGAACCTGAGTTGCCAGGTTCCTATGGGTTGCAAAGTGGCTAATGGAAGCCTGCTCGTTCAGTCTCTGGTGCTTCTTTGGAGAGAGGTCCAACTGTGGCGTTTCTCTCTCATGCCTGTCTTTGAAGCCAGACTGTTTGCAACGGTGCTTTCTCACTATTTACCACTGATGCTTCTTAGGCATATGGTTTCCAGAAGAAAAAGAACTCTACCAAAGTTCGGTACGGGCAGAGTTTATTTTTCTGCTTTTGTCATCTGGAGCCCGGGGTTGATGGCCTGAGAACATCATGCTTTGATTTAGCCGGAAAGGAGCAGGAGTTGGAAGTCACAGTAGGTTTCCAGAGGAGGAACTTAAGTGGGACTTGAAAATTGAGCAGTGCACAGCATCCAAGACCTTTTAATTCACTGCTGGCAAGAGTCCTCTTTGAGGCAAAATGAAGCCTGCACATTTATATTTTAGAAGTGGCTCTGCCTCCTACCCCACGGGCAAGTCCTATTGCCAGCTCCTTTCTGAAGACTTTCCTAGCCTCAGGGCCAGAATTCATCGATCCTCCTCTAGGCTCTAACTGCACTCTATGCTAGTCCTGCTACTATAGCTCTTGGCGCTTGGTTTTAGCTCGTTGTGCAAATAAGGTCCCTGAGGTCAGAGAGACTTGTATTAATAAATCCTTTGATTCTCATATCCCCAATCTAGCACATATTGTATAACACCATATCTGAAACCACACTTATTGGGAGATATACCATTATTTCAAAAGTGATTTAGAAAAAATACCAACATCTATACTGTGACATGCCATTAATTTGAAGTTGCATTCTAAATCCAGGAAAGTCAAGGGTTTTTGAAAGCATGCCTTAGAATACATGAAGTTTGGGGGCTGCAGCAAAGGCTCAGCTTACCCAAGTACGAGGGCCTGAGTTTGGAGTCCCAGCACCCAACGCAAAGCTAGGCATAACAGCTCATGCTTGTAATCCAGCACTGAGAAGCAGAGACAGGAGGAAGCCAGGGTGTCGGTCAATCTAGTCAGTTGGTGAGCTCCAGGCTCAGTGGGAGACCCTGTCTCAAAAAACATTGGAGACCAATAGAAGACAACTACTATTGACCTGTGGCCTCCACATGCATGCACACACATATGTACCCACCCACACACATACACCACACATACAACTAAAACATTTCTAAAATTAGTAATGAGCTATACTAATAAAAGCTCAGTAAAATTTTATAGAACCAGAGTCCTCAGTGGAGCACATTCCAATAATGCTGACAACCCAGGTTCCCGGGGGAAAGAATAAAGGTGATATTTGGTGGTTCCATTGCTGATTTCAAGTTCTTCACACAACGAACTAAAGCAATGAGTGATCTAACATGCACCCCCATTTTTAAAATACTCGTATATTTCACTAGCAATTGGAAAGGTAAGATAGAAGAATTTGGAGCTGGAGGTCAAAAAAGGCTACACACTGAGGCCCTGTCTTTTTTTTCTTTTTCCTTGCTCTCTCTCTTTATTTGCTTTTTGGTTTTTTGAGACAGGGTTTGTCTGTAGCTTTGGAGCCTGTCCTAGAACTAGCTCTTGAAGACCAGGCTTTGAAGACCAGGCTGGCCTCGAACTCACAGAGATCCACCTGCCTCTGCCTCCCAAGTGCTGGGATTAAAGGCGTGCGCCACCACTGCCCAGTTGAGGTCCTGTCTTAAAAAAAAGGAAGGAAGGAAGGAAGGAAGGAAGGAAGGAAGGAAAAGAAAAGAAAAGAAATACATTAACAGTAAATGAAATACATTAACTCAGTGGTACTGTGCTTGCCCTAGCCTAAACAAGACCTTGGATTTGATTCCTAGCACCATATACACAAAACCAGAATTCTATTGAATGGTGGAGCATGGTGGTATAGGTACAGCACAGTGTGACGGTTCAGCATGCTATCACTAAGGAATGAGTACCTTTGTAGGGCAAAGACAAATGAAGTTTTAAGGGTATGCTGAAGATTAAATACATTCAATTAGAGCAGAGGACTCCTAGCTTCCTTTTGCAGGTAGACCTTGGTGGGAAGCCGGAGTGACCGCTGAAGCCCCAAAGCATCTCCTTTGCTTTGAAGCAGGCTACCAGTGCCAGCATTACCTTTATCGGGACCAAGTGAGAAAGCACCAACATTAAAATCGTCTGGCTCAATCCAGTCTTCCCTGGCCAGGCAACCTTGCCTAGCCTCTGGGTCAGCTTAGTTTGCTTCCATTCATTACCTTCCCTGGTCTTAATGAATAAAGAAAAAGAAGAGAAAGAAGAAACAACCTCTTTTACTTGTTCCGCAGATTTACCGGCACAAGGTTTGGAAATGTTGAAATAACATAAAGAGCCTGAATACGCTTCCTTGGGTGTGAAGTACAGGAGCCCCAATATATTAGAGTTGATTGTGTCTGATGCCACAGTAATTTCACTTCCTCACAGGTATAGTTAGTTATGCTTTCAAATAAAAATTCAGTGGAAGCCACTACCTAAAACCTGAATGGAATGTTTCGTACAAGGATGCCCAGGTTGGCGTTGGACCTCTATGCTGCAGTAATCCTTCTGTGCTTGCCTCTAGGGTGATGGAACTCCAAGCCCATGCCACCATAGTTGGCCCTGAAGAGCATCTGCTCTCTCATTTTATATAACAAAGCTTTTAGATCTAGAAGGAATTAGTCAACGGGAAAGCAAGTGCTAGAAATCAGAGTGTCCTGACTCCTAGTTTGGGCGTTTCTCACCTTTCTGACTGCATCCCACTCCCATAGTCTGTGATTACATTTGATTCATTTGGGCTTTAAAATGCCCCAATAAGGAGCTAGAGAGATGGCTCTGAGGTTAAAAGCACTGGCTGCTCTTCCAGAGGACCCGGGTTTGATCTCCAGTACCCACATGGTGGCTCACAATGTCTGTAATCCAGTTCCAGGGGATTTAATGCCTTCTTCTGGCTTCCGTAGGCACCAGGTACATATGTGGTACACAGATATTTGTGCAAGCAAACCACCCATACAAATAAAATTATTAAAATAATTAGAGAATCCCTAGCTTATATACAGCACATTAACAAAACACCATGGCTAGTGAAGTCAGGTCTTGGAGGAGATCCTACAACCACTCCCTTACTAAACCAGTGTGACCCCAACTACACTCTAAATGTTTGACTGAGAGCCACAGAGAGGTGCACTCCCCACCATCAGAATGCAGAGTCTGAACCCTAGTCCCAGCGGATACATCTAGAAAACAACTCCTGAACCTAAGACTCAGGGCACGTTTTGCAAGAGAGGGCAGAAAGATTATGAGAGCCAGAGGATTGGGGAGTTTTCTGTGAGACTGGGTCTCCTAGGAATGTTAGAATCTATGCACATGAAGTCTCACCAACATGACTGCTCAAACATGAGCTGAACAAGGACAACAGGAATAGACATACCAAGATGGACTGGGGGCTCATGAGGCCTCAACTCTATACAAAGGACTACAGCAAGCTAAGGGATGCTCAGAGTGGGAGAAATAGTCTTCCTCTGGGAAGAGCAAACCAACTGGTTATCCAATACCAAAAGCATTTGAAACATACATACAGTACCATTATAGAGACTAAGAGGGGTATATTTAGGAATATGCCTGCATGTGCATATGTACATATGTGCACATGGGTGTGTCATAACAATGAATGAAAAGAGAGGCCAGGAATTTGAGAGAAAACAAGATGGGCCCATGTGAGTGGGTTTAGAGGGAGGAAAGGGTAGAGAGAAATGATGTTATTATATTATGTTATAATTTCGAAAAATATCACGCAAGTAAGTGTCTGATTGCCAGAAATCTTGACGGCCAACACCCACCAGTGCAAAGACTCAACTGGGCCATCATTTCCATGAAGGCCACAAGCAGCGCTGTTTCACTCTTTGTAGACACAAAGCAAATTGTCACTTTCTAGGCCCCTTACAGGGGTAGGTGATGACCTAAATCAAGCCAGCACACTAGAAGTTTGTCTACATGACATCTATCACCTTCCACAGCAAAACTAGCTCAGTGACAGAAGTCAGGCAAGGAGCTCAGAGAATTCCCCCTGGCTGAACTCCGGAAGAACTATGTAAACAAAACGCCCCTTGCTGGCCAACCTAGGAAAATGCAGGAGCCATGGGCTGAGGCAGACCCTGTTTCTAGCAAAGGTCAGAGCAGGGACTCAAATCATCTTGTAGTCTATGGGAACTGTGTCCAAGTCCAAGAAAAAAGCACGGGGGGGGCAATCAGCAGGGGAGATTGTGTTCCCGAGATGTTTACATGTGCCTAATTAAGGTTAGACCCCAAAGAAAGCAGATGCATTTTTGTCCTGCTGAGTTTGACCAGGCAACTACAAAACTCACAGGCGTATTTTCTGCTGATACGTGTAAACAAGACTTTTATTATTCACACTGCTTACCACAGATGGGAGAACATTCATGTGCCAAGGACATGGCTAACAAGATCACACAATGAAGCTGACGACTTGGGTTCATCCATGATCTGGTAAATCCGTTTGGGTTTTTGTCCTTGTTTTGTTTTAGTGATATTATATAGGCACCCATATAAAAGAGATTTCAGAAGTTTCCATTCGGATTCTCAAAATGAAAGGGAACACAGACGCTTCAAAGTTAACATCTGTATGCTTTTGTAGGTATTCTGATTCAGCACAAAGACTGTAAGCTATCAAATACAGTCTAGCAGGACACAAAGACATAGTATGATAAACATTGATTTGGCTCATTGGCTTGCCCAGTGAAAGGCTTTTTCCCCCCTTATGTTTAAAGATCATTCCCAGTAAAGTGGTCAGCAGTACGCGATGACCTTACCACAGAAGCCATGTGTCTTCCAAGCAACTCCAGGGCTCTGCTGTTCTTCACTCGCAGGCTCTTCTCAGCTCTCAGCTCACTCTTGATGGCACCGAGCTCTAAGCGGATCTTTTCCATTTCCAGCTCATAAAACAACTTCATCTCTTCTCTGAGGAGCGCCGTACTGAGTTCAGTTTGACGCTTCAGTTTCCTGACAGAGTCTTTCAAGTGTCTGTTCTCCAGGTTCAGCCTGTACATGACTTCTTTGGCTTGCTGGAGCTCTTCGGTTAAGCTTTTTACGTTTGTTGCTTTTTCAGTCAGGTCGTTTTTTAAAGCTTGCAGTTCCCGGTCATTCTTTGAAGCAGCTGTCCCTGTTTCTTGAAAATTGACAGATTTCGTCGAGGCTTCCTTTCGAGAATTCAAAAGTTCTTTTTCGGCATTTTCGAAATCCTTTTCGATCTCCCGGCATTTCAGGTTAAGTTCTCCCAGCTCTTCATTCAGGAGATGCAGGCGGAGTTTTGGAGGCATTGCTTCGGTCCATTTCTTCCTGGTGACTTGTGCTGCCGCTGGCAATTCCTTCTTAGTCCACGCAGAGGTGCTCTCCCTTCTGTGAGAACTTTCCTTGGTAGCATCATCCAGATCGAGAAAGTCCCAGAAGACAGAATTTGGGTTTGCTAAGACAGAATTTGGGTTTGCTACATTCTTTGACGCATTCATCCTTGTCTCTCTTAAACTGGGGTCTTGGTGTCTTTCCACTATCTGGGAAGAATAGTCTTTCCTCTTACATTTATTTTCTTCTTGAGCATTTCTACTGGAAATGTTAGAAACTCTCCCCATCCTCTTAGATTTGTCTGAAGATGTTTCTTCGGAGAAAGACTGAAGAGGAGCAACGTCTTCTAGGACACCATGCTCATTTAAAAAAGGAGTCCACTTATTGTCTTTCCAGTGCTTTGGTCTAGCATCCATTTCGTTGGGCACCACTTGGATTTCCTGAAAAACAAAATTGAAAACCAATCCAAATTATCTCCATGGTTAGCCCAGTCGGAGAAAGAACTAAGAAGGCTGGTTATACCTAAAGGCGCCTGGACATTTTGAGGGCCAGCTCGCCTCAAACTAACAAAGTGACTTGGACCCCCTTTTCCTCGTTTGTAAATGAAAAGGTCTGTGAACACCTGCGCCTTGAAAATTCTTTCATCCTATGAAACAGAATCAGGAAATGAAATACTTCGTTATTCTTTGTAGACGATTCCGTGGTAAGGCAGCTGTGTGCACGAAAACAGACTGCTTTACAGTAATAAAGAGGTTATTTGGGGATTACTAGGCAAATATCCGTAAGACCCTTTCCTTCTGTGTGCCTTCCTTGTGCCTTGTTCTCTCAGGCAAAACTACTGTTTGTTCACGCCTTGCGTGATTGAAACTTCAAGGCTTGCTGCAACGTGATCTGCTTCTGGTCAAGTGGAGCGGGCCGACTTCCTCATGACTAACTCTGCCAAGTGCCCTTCTGCCTTGACCTGTGAATTCCTGCTAGTTCTGCCTTGACCTGTGAATTCCTGCTAGTCCAGTCTTAGGCTTTGCCTTTAGGAGAGCCTGCCAAGCATATAGGATTCTCTGTTTGGAGAGCGATTTTATAACGAGCTGCCGTATCAACCATTGAAAATATTAATGCTATTAAAGGTGTTTTTCTTAGGCAGTCTCTGAGTGTATTTTTTTTTTAGGTGAAAACCTAGCCCTCAAAATCACAAGCGCCATCCAGGTTTATAAACATTAAAGGGCAATTCCTGCTAGTGTGGTAGGGAGCACACACTTTATAACCCTAGCATTTCGAGGAGGTGCAGGCAGAAGGACCAGGAATTCAAAGCCAGTCTTGGCTACACATAGACTTTGAGATCAGCCTGACCTTCATGAGATCCTCGTCTCAAAAAACAAACAAGCACCCCCCCATCCTGCCTCAAAGGCTAGTTAATCAGGGCTGGAGTGCAGCTCAGTGACAGTGTTTATTTAGTATGGAACAAATCCGGGGTTCCACTCCTAGAGCACGGTGACAAAGCCAGACGAGAAATTCATGGTGTACATTCGCCAGAATCATGGTTTCCCTCTAGAAATACTCTTTTCTGACTTCTCTTATTCTCTTGGTCACAATCCAGCATCTACGATACGCCTGTATGGAATGGAATGATGATCTGAATTTTGGTCTCTCCCCTTTTTAGAAATAAGAACACGAGTGATTCAAACAGGCCACAATATGCATGAGGGAAAGGGATTGATACAAGATGAAATAGAGAAGGGTTAGCTTGTTTGGCACATCTTTCAAAAATCAGAATTTTATCAGAGAATTCTGAAAAAAGAAAAAAAGAAGTTTGCCATGGTAGCAAGAGGAGAGAGAGAGATGACTGACTACTGCCTGCCTGCCTGTTTTCACCTAATTCTGCCTGACAATAGTGGTGGGATGGATGGGGAAAGAGTCCAGCTGTGCCCAGTTAAGGTAGACTACTCACTTTATACCTGGACATGCAAGGAGGGAAGCACCTAAGACAGAGGTCTGGGGACGGATAAAAGTTAATGTAGAAAAGTCTTCATTAAAAATTTTAATGTTGTGGGGGCTGGGGAGATGACTCAGTACTGACTGCTCTTCCAGAGGACCCAGGTTCAATTCCCAGCACCCACATGACAGCTCCCAACTGTCTCTACCTTCAGTTCCATGCGATCTGACACCCTCACACAGACTTACATGCAAGCAAAACACAAAATCACATAAAATAAATAATAATATTACTGTTGCTTCTCAGGTGCATAGACACACACTTTTTCCTTTTTACCCTATTTTTCTTCCCCGTGCCTCTGCAGACTTTCCCGAGTGTCTGGAAAGATTTATCTTTCAATGGATTGTAGAAATCCAGTATTCCATCCAAGAACCTGGAGGAGTCCATTGATTAAAGAACTGTGCTCAGAGAAACTGAGTGACCCGAGCAAGGCCACGTAGCCTGTAGTCATAAAACTGAGATCCTGTCTCCCAGGTCAGTGCTTGTTCTGAAAACCCTCTTTCTTCATCCCCTAGGTGTCATTCCGCAGGCTGAAAGAACAGATTCCATTGTCTGTAGAGCTTAGGTTATCCTTTAAGTTGCCACAAGAGGAGAGAGAAAAGCTGGATGGGGGAGGGGACAGGAGAAAGAAAGGTCTGAAAGGCTTCCTGGCATTCCTCTCCCCAGGCTTCCCCAGGCGGGGTCAAAGGGTCTCCTAGATGCTCCCTTTTCTCTTTCTTTGGCAAGACAGCCTT
Organism: Dicrostonyx torquatus; assembly: GCA_028555095.1. Taxonomy (NCBI): domain Eukaryota; kingdom Metazoa; phylum Chordata; class Mammalia; order Rodentia; family Cricetidae; genus Dicrostonyx; species Dicrostonyx torquatus. Next base: position 585,841 of record JAQHUG010000432.1, on the reverse strand, counting down.
TCAGGACTTGTTCCCACGTTTAGTTAGAGCGGAAGGCTGACAGCAGCCCTGTCTTCAGGGCTGTTTGCTTTTACTGCAGAACAAGTGTGGCAGGAGGATTTTGAGCAAAAAATAATGACATCCCCCCCCATCCCTCCCTGGCCCGGCAGCCATTTTGTTCTTAATCAACTCCACGAGGTAATTTGCCACAGCAGAATGGGAAACCATTACTGAAAGTACAAGCATGGCCCTCCAGCTGGGCAGCGTGCACATTTGCTCAACTATACATTGAACTTTGAAGGACCCAAGAGAAATGAAGAATTCAAAGAATCCAGTCAGAATGTAGACAGGAAAAAAAAAATGAAGTCACGACAAAAATAACATTTGAGGTCGTCTACAAAAATTATTCCCTGGAAGGCCTTGGGCAGACACTGCTATATTGTACAACTGTATCTATGTTTGTGTCTGGTATGGATTAATAATGAGCTTCTGATAATTCTAGCTAGTGTCCCACCTGAAAATACCTACCATTTATCCACTGGGGACTATTTCATGTTGGCAAAGTAGTGGGGGCATTTTTGTGCAGTCAGGGTAGGCTTGCCTCAAATATATATATTCATAACGGTTCGTTACTTAATGGCAGTTCTTCCTTTTGAAAAATGCATGTGGGGTATGTCTGATTTCTTTCCCAGGCACCTCTCCTTCTGCTAACCTCTGTACGTAAGACTTGTGTCACAGATGTCTTAAGTGAACTACAAGGAGGGAAGGCTTCTAGAGTAATATCACTTGAAGTAGAGAATTCTACAAATAATATAAGCTGATGGTGGGGGATGCCTTTCATCCCAGTCATCGAGAGGCAGAGGCAGGTGGATCTCTGTGAGTTCGAGGCCAGCCTGGTCTACACAGCGAGTTCCAGGACAGCCAAGGCTGTTATACAGAGAAACCCTGTCTTGAATAACAAACAAACAAACAAACAAAGATACAAGAAAGTTTTGGAATCACCGACAAAACAAACTGAGAGCGAATTAATAACGTAATGTGAGGCAACACAATATCAATGTTGAGGACAAAGCCGAGAGTGAGTATTTATTAAGACTCTCAGATTTATCATTGAACTGAAAATACGAGGTGGAAGTATTTCTACCTTTGTACAGAAAATGATACGCTACTGTTTATTGGGAAAGAAGAAATCAATAAAACCACTTCTCTTTCATGTTCAAGGTCAGGCCCAGGGGAGGAATCTTCCATTAAGGTGCACAGGAAACTTAATTATTTGTTTTCTAAAATATTTGTATTTGAAATCATATGCTTTGGGAAAGTTCCTGACACAACCCCAATATGGTTTTGTCCCTCGCTTGTGTTATCCCATTTACATTAGGAAATGGTTTCAAATGTTCAGAACTCTCTTTGTCTAAACATAGGTCTCTTTGTGATTGCAGCTGTTTGGCTTGGCCTAGGTAGGTGGGGAGTTACTGGGAAGCAGTTTGGGAGCACGTCAGAGGCTTTCGCTCATCTCACAGAGGTCCCTCCTTCTCAAGTTATGTAAACTTGGAGTGATGGTAAAGTTCACCCCCCCACACACCCATGCTGAGCAACTTCTGTCACTACTCAGCCCCTCAACTTCCCTCAACTGACTTTCCGGGCTGGAGAGATGGCTCCGCAGTTAAGAGCACTCTATAGGACCTGGGTTCAATTACCAACACCCACAAGGCAGCTTACAATTCCAGTTCCAGGGGATCCGTCATACTAGGTAGTATGCACGTGGTGCACATGTCTGTGCATGCAGGCAAAATACCCATACACACAAGATGAACAAATCTTTAAAAAAAAAAAAAACCTTAGCTTTCAGTCATCCCTTAGGGATCATCAGGTGAAAACAAAGGACCCCTTTAGCCCAAAGAACACCCTCTCTTTATCCTTGGTGATTTCCACTCTTTTGACCCTCAGAAAAACTGCTCAGCCAAAATAGGAAAAGAAATTGTTACTCCGCTAGGCGTGGCAGCACATATCTTTAATCTCAGCACACAGGAGGCAGGGGAAAGCAGATCTCTGTGAGTTCGAGGCCAACCTGGTCTACAGGATGAGTTAAGGCCAGTCAGGGCTAAAGAGTGAGACTCTGTCTCAGGGAAAAAAAAAAAAAAAAAAAAAGGTAAGCGTTGCAACATTTTTCTATTTTCATTGCTTCCAGGCAGGAAATAGAGACAGTTCTAACCCAGTTCCTCTAGGATACCTTCTCTTTCCCCACCCTCTTTTACAAGTTGTAGAAAATCACTTAATAACAAAATGAAGATCCGAGTGAACTGCGTGCCGTCCAAGTGGATCTCTATGTTTTGCTAGCTACTGAAAGCAGACGGAGAGGGGAAATCTTGAGAAAGGATTAAGTATAGGTTGGAGCAGGAAACGATGAGAAAAGCCTACCTATCCTAGCTAGGGCTCATCTTCCGGAACTGCTGAAGGCTTGTCTGCTGGGAACTGCAGAGTTTTAAGGCATAGAACAGAGGAGATGAAGCCACTTCACAGGTAGTTAATAGCAAATGGCCCACCTCAAGGACTGTGATCCCTGACAGCAGGACCATCCCAATTCCAGTATGTAGGGCTCACAGCTAAATCTACATATGCACATTTCCTGGCGTTCCTAGAAGTTGTAACACTGGCTATAGGATAGCCTGAGAATTTTCAATCCAAACTATGAGGAAATTCATTTTTCCACTTTGTACCTGTACCTGTCTGTCATATTCCTTTAACATGGGTGAGCAGAATGCTCACACTGGTATCTGGTAACACTTGATCTTAATGGAATTTTTTTTTTTAGAAGAAGTAAAGAAAATCCATAGTCTTCTTTCTAGCTTACAAAGTGTTTTGGATGACATTTTCAGGCAAGGGCTTTATTTTTTCCCTTGAAGTTTGTTTGGCTTAGCTGAAGTCTTCGGGGCACTTTTCTTTTGAATGTTTATGAGGCCGTCTTGAAAGCGTCCTGACAGGGAAGACTGATGATTCGGTTATAAGGTTGAAGGTTTCTGTTGGGCAAGACTCTGGGCTTCTCAACTCCCAGGATGAGATAACAGCCAGAACAACTGTACTTACCCTTCCTGAGGTCCAAGGTCTTAGACCGGATGTCACTGGTCTCCTCTAACTTGAGCTGGAAAAAACAGTCCACCCCACCCCCCTGCAGCGTAATCAGGAAATATAATTTCAAGAAGGTCCAAACCCATGCTCATCTCTGAAGTGTGCTTTAAAGTCACACAGGCTACACCTAGAATGTCCAAGGATCTATCCGCAGTGTGGGACCAGACAGAAGCAATTTCTTTTTCTAAGTTTTCAATACATTTTCCCAACTGTTCTGCCACTATCCTCCTTCCTCGGGCAATACAAATGTCAAGTGGGCCAAGGACCGCGGTGGCACATAGTGTTGACCAAATGAGCCAACCGGTGGTGGTGGAGACAGCAGCCACAGTAGCAAAGGGCTAGAGCCTAGGTCTGGATTCCCTTTCTCAGAGCGCAGTTAATTTGTGAAAACACGACAAAGAGAAGTGATCTTGATTTTTGCTTTTGTCTTTCAGGGCCCTATGGGTCAAGGGTTCACTTCCCTGGGTATGTCCTTTTCTTTTGTTTGGCCAAGACGGTGAGAGAAACAAGGTGCCATTGAAAACCGGGTACTGTGTATGGTTATCAGCCCCAACTCTTTGTTACTGGTGTGAAATTATTCCTTCTTGAAGAAGATACGGAGTCACCTGAGTTCCCAAGGCTTAGACTTTATTACTATGGGAGTCACATTCTTGCCATAAAGCTGTATCTTTGTATGCATAGTTTGGGGATTTTTCTCTGTGAATGGTTAACTGAAACTCCTGCCATCCTTGCTACTATGGGAATAAAAGGTGACTAGGAACAAGATGTTGCTAGAGCCCCCACTGCAGGTGACACTTTTCACCTCCCCAGTCCCGATCCTGTAGCTGGCGGGTGAATGGACAAGCTTGACCCCACTTCTCCTTCTACAATCCCTTTTCCCACGCCCTGTTTCTTTTTTTCCAAACACTAGCTAGCTCCAGCCTGGGCTCTCAAGAGAGCAAAAAAAAAACCCTGCTGCTGGGACTTCCTTGGTTTTCTGCCTTCTTGCTGGGCGAGTCGGGGGTAAAGAGGGGCACGCCAGGGGCGCCCGGGATGTCCCTTCCACAGACATACCTGGAAGCGCGGGTGCGGTCTGGAGAGCCCTGTCCACTCTTCCCCGACACCGGCCACCACCGACAGGCGGCAGCCCCTTGTTCAGTGTTAGCCACTGCGACCCGGCCAGGCTGGCCCGGGGCAGAGCCTCTGCAGTGCAGCTCCAGCGCGGGCCGCACTGTTGCCTAGCAACCAGGCGGATGGATTTAAAGGGACCCGGGCACTGAAGGGACCAGGCGGGCGCTGCAGGCTGAGTACTGCTAGACAAGGGAGTCCAGGCCAAGCCAGAGCACTGAGCATGCCCGGTAGGGCGGCCACCGTGGTGGCTTCAGCCAGGCAAGAAATAGGAAGGCAGGGAGAAGACGCTGAGTCAGAATAGGAAGGGTCGAGAAAGTGTAAGGCAAACCCATCCACCACAGGACTTTTAGAGTGGGTCTGGGAGCTGCTCAAGACTGTGTGATCACTGACTGTGGAGGGATGGAGTAGCTGTTGCATAGGGTTAATCCCTAGGTTTCATTTATTAGTTACATGATGCTATGTAGACTTCACTTTGGAAGATCTAGGTTGGAGTTGGGGTTGCTAAAAATGTGGGAGTTGCATCATATCCCCATCCCTCGCCCCATGCACAACCTTGGCAGGTCAGCACAATGGCACAGCCAGAAGCTCTACAACGGACCGATAACTATGGAATGAAGGGGCACCAGATACAGTCATGAGCAATTCTTTAGAAAGTTGGTCTTCTCTTGGACCCAAGAGGAAGAAAAGGAAATTATGACTTTGGAATCTCAAGTGAAAAGTGGTTGCAACACATTTCTCAGAGTGACAAGCTAATTTAACAAGACCTAACAAGTGAGTGACTTGGAAACAAAACTTAGAGCTACCTTTCAAAATTTTCAACCTTGAGAACCAGCTCTGACAGGTGTTTAGGAGCTGGCAAGGCTGCACTCGGGGGCCCCAAGGCCCAGTTTTCAGGCTGCCTTTTCCTCCCTAGAGAAGCAGAGTCAACAAGGGAGAGAGGTGGGAGGAGGAAGTGGAGGTCTCCTGTCAATGTGTGTTTTATTGAAGACCCTCACAGAACTGGCCTGTAGGGTTCCACAAGCCTCCTGATACTAAATTTCCAAATTGCCCTGGTTTTATCACTGGTTTTCATTCTCTCAAAAGGGCTCCACTTGCTTTTGCTTGCTATGATATCCATTACTAATAGAAGCAAAAGTCTTCCTTGGTTGCTCTGTGCTTTGACTTTCTCCTTCGAGCAATGGGAGGAGTCATATCTCACTCGCGAGAGTGCAGTGAAGAGTGAGTGAATCATTTTCAAGTCCTTGGAGTAGTTTGTGACGCAGTAAATGCCACGTAAAAGATTGCAACCCTCGTTAGCTTGCTCCCTAAGTCCATTACTATCCTGAAATCAAAATACAACTTCACTAGCGGAAAACGGGAGGTGGACTCGTGAGCGGACCAAACTTATTTCCAGTGGAGCTGCAAGTCTCTTAAAGCAATTTAACCTTACTGCTACATTCCTGGGAGAAAGAGCAACACAGATTACCTGGGTCTGCTGAAGGGCTCTTGGAAATGTGGAATCTCACGCCTTTGTGTTCTAGAAATATCAAATGGCAAACAGTCAAAAACCACGAAGACAGAAAATTTTAGTTTTCAGTACCACAACTGTCTTGGGTGAATATGAAAGGCCCAAACCAGTTTACTATCCTCCGCAACCATTCCCAGTGTTGAGACAAGAGGGCATTTATTTGATAATAATAGAATCACAAATCATGGAGCCGGATCTCCTCATTTTACCATGTAGAATACTAAGTCCCAGAGAAACATTGTAACTTACTTACTGATCACACAGCAAAGCAGGTATTTTTGATTACCCTATTAAACGACTCTGGTTTCAGCAGTCCCAAACCTGAGATACTCCCAGCAATGAATAATATGTACTCTTGTGGGCCTATAATGCATATACATAAGTATCTAAACATTAATACAGGCAATGACAATAATAGACAACATTAGTTATATCCCACATTTCATATCTCAGCATAGTTTGTTGGACTGTACCTTCGTGGTGAATCTAGAATTTATTTCTTACTGCTGTGTCTCCATCATTACTCACCCGGATACTGGCCCTCGTCACTTCTTGACTGGACTACTGCAATCACGGAACTGCTTCTCTTGTTTGTTCGCTGCGTTGATTTCTCAGGGTTGCTGTAACAATCTATCATGAACTGCGAGGCTCAAAACAATAAACACTTATTTTACTGTTCTCAATGCACAAAAGAACAAAGCTAAGGTCATGCAGGGCTGGTTCTTTCCCAAGGCTCCGAGGGAGGATCTGTTTCTTCTAGGTCCTGGCTGTTATTAGCAATCCTTAACAATCCTTGGCCTTCCTTGGCCTCTGGATGCATCATTCCAGTCTCTGTCTGCTTTCACATCGTGTTCCCTCTGCATATCTGTTTGGTCTTCACTTGGCTGTTTCTTCTCTGACGATGTCTGTGTCCTAATTTCTCTCCTTTTACAAGATCAGTTGGTAGACGAGAGGCCATTCTAGCACAGCAAGACATTTTTTTTCTTTTGGTTTCTCGAGATAGGGTTTCTCTGTAGCGTTGGACCCTGTTCTGGAACTCGCTCTGTAGATCAGGCTGGCCTCAAACTCACAGAGATTGGCCTGTCTCTGCTTCCTGAGTGCTGGGATTAAAGGCCTGAGCCACCTCCACCAGTTGTGGAGGATATCATCTTACCATTTTAGCATTAGAAAAGACTCAGTTCCTAAATCAGGTCACATTTACAAATATCAAGGGTGAGCCTTTGAACATAGATTTTAGGAGAACCCAGTTTGTCTCAGTGTGTCTGCCTACTGTCTGTTTACATCAAGGTCTTCCTACCTTCATTCATAGTTGGTCCTTGTCTTCCACTCCTACTCCTTTCACCTTGCTGTCTCCTCCAGCAGAGTAGCTGTCTTGTTTGGAAATACCCACGTCCCTCTCTGCCATTAGGAATTTCCCTCGACTGCTTGCCTTGGTTTTAAATACTCTTTCCCAGAATATCAGCACATCTTACTTCCTTACCTCCCCGGATTAGATCCTTTTCCTGTCGCTGGAATAAAAATATTCTGCCAAAAGCATGGGAAGGGAGAAAGACTTTTTTCTGGATCAGTTCAACAATACATACGCTCCTTTATGGCAGAGGAATCAAGGTGTGGCAGCCTGAAGCGACTGGTCATATCGTATTCACCAGTCAGGAAACAGAGAATTATGACTGCATGGGGCCGCTCAGCTCCCTTTCCCTATTTGTACAGATCAGGACCTCAGCCAGGGCGTGGTACCACCCACAGCAGATGAGTCTTCTTGCTTCTGTGAAAATGATCAAGATAATCCCCTACAGCCAAGGCCAGAAAATGATCTCGTAGGTACTGATTGGTTTTCTCAAATTGACAGGTAATACTAGTCATCCTCCTCCCTCACGTTGTGTCTCAAGTCCCAGTGCTTCTTGGGGAGGACCACTTTGACCCTTGTGGTTTTGAAAAATGTGATGAATACTTTTTTCTGGATAGGGTATTGATGAAGTGACCCAGCACTGGCTGCATCTTTGCTAGACAGAGAGCATTGCTGGAAACTGTTGAATGAACCTTGATGTTTGGACCTCTAATGCTTCAGATTGATTCTCTGCCTTGGATACTTACCATTCTCCGTGATGTTCTATGTTTGTCTGTGTTACAAGGAGCCATTGACTCTCTTTAAATTTTATCTTAAAGTTAGTAATGCAGAGTAATGGAATTCATTATAGCATTTTCATAGCTAGATGGCATTGTTTTGGTGTAACCTATCCCTCTACACTCTATTCTCCCTCTCTTGTCATCTTCTTGCTGGTCACTTTTCTGCTTCCAAGTAGTCTCTCTTTCTACTTTCATCACATCTATTTCAATAATCACTTTTCTCATTCCCTCCCCTAAGATCCCTTCTTCCCCTTTCAGGATCCCCTTTCCACTTTCATGAGCTACACACAGACAAATTTACACACACACATACACAGAAAGAGAGACAGAGACACTAGAGTAAACACATATGAGGGAAATGTGGTATTTCTCTGTGTTTGCCTTGTTTTGCTTAATGCAATGATTTTCAGTATCATTCATTTCCTCACAAATGCTGTGATTTCATTTTTCTTTATGCCTTAATAAATTTCTGTTGTGTATGTGTACCACATGTTCTTCGTCTGTCCATTTGTGGTGGACATCTAGAATGGTTCCATACGTTTGCTATAGAGAATAGTACAGCAATAAACAGAATGTGCAAGTATCTCTATAGTACCAGGCTCTGCTCTTTTGTGCCACCAACCAGCTCCCAAATCATGACACAGAGACTTCTTATTAGTTATGAATGCTCGGCCTAACTTTAGGCTCCTTTCTGGCTAGCTCTTTTTTTTTTTTTTAAGATTTATTTATTATGCATACAGTGTTCTGTCTGCATGTGTGCCTGCAGGCCAGAAGAGGGCACCAGATCTCATTTTAGATGGTTGTAAGCCACTTGTGGTAGCTGGGAATTTAACTCAGAAAACTCTAGGAAACTCAGGAATTTAACTTCTGGAAAAGCAGCCAGTGCTCTTAACCTCTGAGCGATGGCTCAGATGGCTGAGAGATGTCTCCAGCCCTTGGCTAGCTCTTTTAACTTAAATTAACCAGTTTCTCTTTATCCACCTTTTGATTCAGAGTTTTTTACCTTTTAGACATTCTTGCTGTCTCTATATCTGGCTGATGGATGGCTGCCTGACTTCTGGTCCTGGGCATGCCTCCCTCACTCTCTCCTCTTGTTCTTCTTCTCTTGCTCTTTTTTCTTTTTCTTTTTAATATATTTATTTATTATGTATACAATATTCTGTCTGTGTGTATGCCTGCAGGCCAGAAGAGGGCACCAGACCCCATTACAGATGGTTGTGAGCCA
>JAQHUG010000432.1:562153-573692 GCA_028555095.1 Dicrostonyx torquatus | reverse complement strand
AGCCTGGTCTACAAGAGCTAGTTCCAGGACAGGCTCCAAAGCTACAGAGAAACCCTGTCTCGAAAAACCAAAAAAAAAAAAAAAAAAAAAAAAAGCAAACTGAACCAGCCACTAGGAGCAAGCCAGGAGTCAGGAGCCTCTGCTTCAGCTCCTGCCTCTAGGTTCTTTCCCTGTTTGACTTCTGCCCTGATGTCTCTTACCGATAGACTGCTACCTGAAAATCTAAGATGAAATGAACCCCCTCCTTCCCCAGTTTCTTTTGGTCATGATGTTTGATTATAGCAATAGAAGCCCTAACTAACGCTAGCAGAGTGACATCCGTGTCCCAGTCCTGATCGTAGAGGAAATGGTTTCAGGGTTTCCCCCCACTTAGTATAATGTTAGTTATAGGGTTGTCATATTTATACTTTGTTATACTGAGGCATCTTTCCATTCCTATTTTCAGGGATTTTATCATTAAGATATGCTGAACTTTGCTAAATGCCTTTTCTACATTTTCTCAGATCCTACATCCATATATAACCCCCTCTATTCTTCATATACCTCATTCAAAAACAAACTATGAAAAAATTCAGAAACAAAATTCAGCTGTCTTCTACTTATACTAAACATATCTACAGGAATGTAAAATAATGCCACTTTATTCACTAAGAATTTTGTTTTGGAAAAAACTATTTAATTTTTTTGTTGTTGTTGTTTTTTGTTTTTCGAGACAGGGTTTCTCTGTGGCTTTGGAGCCTGTCCTGGAACAAGCTCTTGTAGACCAGGCTGGCCTCAAACTCACTGAGATCCGCCTGCCTCTGCCTCCCAAGTGCCACCACCACCTGGCAGGAAAAAACTATTTTATAAAATGTTCTTCACATTAACATGAGTCTTTGTTACCTTTTAGATGACAATACATGGTGTTTTCATGTCTCAATTTTACCTTCTAGTCTGGCATGTATCAATAGCTACAGTTCTTGTAGACCAAAGTTCTTTAACGTTTGCAGTAAGTTTTAACGGTTTGAAAGTACCATGGAGGCCGACTATGTAGCTCAGTCAGCATGGTGGCTGCTTAGCATTTACCAAGACACGGTTCCATCTCTAGCATCACACAAACCCTTGTGCCTGTTACTCCAGCACTTGGGAGCAGTGGGAAGGAAGCAGAGTAGCTTGGAACGCAGAAGTGCAAGAACTACTGAGCTAAGATATACAGGGGCATTGGCAGATTATCATTTACCTTCTATTTCCGAATGTTCTCTAAAATGGTTGTTTCCAATGTAAACTCTCACTTTTATTGTGTTAGAATGTCCTGTCATGCTCAAGATCCTTGTCAGGATTTTAGAATTGTTTCAGACTTAAATTCTGTTTATGGCTGAAAGGACCCGAATCCGGGAGTGGTGCTTGAGTCGGCATGCCTCTGAGTACTAGTGCGATTGTATACTTTCTGTGTCTATTGGCTTTCCAAGTTCGTATCTTCTTTCATATTCTCATATTCCTGTTTCTATTTTTATCCATTTCTTGAATGAGTTATTTTTCTGCATCATTTAAAAATAACTTTTTGTTTATTATTTGACAATTTCACATATGTATATGGGGGATTTTGATCATGTTCACTGTACATGTTGTTAAATCCTCTTGATTTAACTTTGGTAGGTCATCTGCATGTGGAAATTCATTCATTTCTTCTGGATTTTACAATTCTTCGGAATATAAGTTTCAGTGTATTCATTAATGATTCTTCCCAGATTTCATTAGATTCATTCTTTTTTCTTTCTTTTTTTCTTGATATTTATTGAGCTCTACATTTTTCTCTGCTCCCCTCCCGGCCTCTCCCCTCCCCCCTCCAGCCCTCCCCCAATGTCCCTATGTTCCCAATTTACTCAGGAGATCTTGTCTTTTTATACTTTCCCATGTATATTAGGTCTATGTAAGTCTCTCTTAGTGTTCGTATTGTTGTCTAATTTAGATTCATTCTTAACTCCCCCTTTCACTTCTAGTTTTTTAAACTTGGATCTTCTTAGGGTTGGAGAGATGGTCTATATCAGTAAAGAGCACTGGCTGCTCTTCCAGAGGTCTTGAGTTCAATTCCCCGCAGCCACATGGTAGCTCACAATCTAATGCCCTCTTTTGGTCGGCAGGCATACATGCAGACAAAGCATCTGTATATATTTAAAAATTCGGATCTTCTCACTCTCCTTTTAGTTAGTTTGGTTAGGGGTTTGTCAATTGTTGATCTTGTTTAATTTTTCCAAATATCAGCTCTCTGGTTGATTTTATATTTTTTCTTTTAGCTTCCATTTCATTAATTTCTGCCTTGATTATCATTATTTCTTGCTGTCTGCTGCTGTTTGGGTTTGCACTGTTCTTGTTTTTCTAAGACCATGAGGTTCATCATTAGATTACTTATTTGGGATCTCTATGATTTCTAAGGTATTTATTAAATTTCAGAGAAGAGCTCAAAAATTTACTGACATAGATAAAACACAGGATAAATATTTTAAAAGTTTACTGGTAGATGTGATTACTGACCTAAAAGAGGATACAAGCAAAAGGATTAAGTTGGTCAAAAACCCTTTCAGAACTGTGTTTGCTTTTTCCAATGACTGTCATAGTGCTTTCATTTTTATTTGATTTGAGAAATTTTTAAATGTCCTCCCTGATTTCTTCAGTGATCTACCAGTCACTCAAAAGTGTACCATCCAGTCCCCATGTATTTATGTCTCTAGTTATTGATTTCTAGTTTTAGTCCACCGTGATTTTATAAACACAAAAGATTGTTTAAATCAATTTGTATGAAGATTTGTTTTGTAATCGAGAATATGCCTGTGTTAAAGTACATGGATTTCTGAAATGAGGGTATATTCTGTACCTGCAGGATAAAATTGTGTATATCTGCTAAGTCTGTTTGTTCTGCAGAATTTTTTATTGACTGGTTGATTTCTGTTTGGTTTGAATAAGTGGGGTAATAAAATCATCTGATGTTTTGTGAACATTAATGTTTGCGTTATGAAATTAGAAGCCTCAACATTTAGTATATTGCTATATCTATCTTCTTTTTTTTTTTTTTGAGGCAGGGTTTCTCTGTAGCTTTGGAGCCTGTCCTGAAACTCCTTCTGTAGACCAGGCGGCTTTGAACTCACAGAGATCCACCTGTTTCTGCCTCCTGAGTGCTAGGATTAAAGGAGTGCACCAGCACCACCTGGCATTGCTTTATCTTCTGGATGAATGATTCCCTTCCTAAATAAATAGTGGCTTTCTTTATATTTTCTGAGTAGTTTTGGTTTGAAGTTGACCTTATCAGATCTCAGAATAGATTCCAGCTTGGTTTTGCTTCCATTCATTTGATAGATTGCCTTCCCTCCTCTGACCTTCAGAAGTCAGCCAGTCAGTCTGTGTCTTCTTATTGGGGAGCTGAGACCATGTCGCTAAAAGTTATTATGGTAAAATGTTTAATAGTTTCTAAAATTTTGTTGGCTGTTTTTTCTGGTTGGTCGAATTATTGTTTGATCTTTTCTATCAGTTATCAGTGCTGGGAGTTTGCTGGTTTGCTGTGTTGGACATGTCTCTCCTTTGTTCATCTATTATTCTCATGAAACTTATTGTTTCCTGTGATCTTGTGATTGATGCTGTCTTTCTTCAGTGTGTATTATTCTTTTATCTTCTGCAACATTGGCTGGAGAGTCGTGAACGACCTTGGCTAGCATGTCTCAATGGGCTATTATTTCTCTATCAATTTTAAAAGCTAGTTTTGTTGGATACAGCAGCCTTGGTGGGTAGGTATTTACTTCCAGGGCTTTAACTATATGGGACCTTACTCTCCTGGATTTTAGGGGTTTTGTTCGGATTACTGAGGTCTGACTTCTTAAGTGAGTTGTCTTTTTTACTTTGCAGCTTGTAATGTTTGTTTGTTTTGCATTTTTGGTAGCTTGATTGTAATATTTTGTATGTATATCCTTGGGGGTCCACATATTTGAATGTCTCTACATTTGAAAATATTTCTGCTATAATGTCATTGGATAGAATCTTGATATTTTTAGCATTTATCTTCTTCTAACTCATGTATTCTTTGGTCTTAGGATTCTATCTCAGAATTCTTCATGCTCATTCATTTTCACATGTATTTATCTTCTTACCTCCGTATGTAGATATGTTCATGCGATGACATGCATGTGAAGGTCAGTTCTCTCATTTCACCAAGCAGGTCCCAGGAATTGAACTCAGGTCACTGGGCTTGGCAGCAAGCACTTTTATACACTGAGCCATTTTATTGACTCTCATTTACGTTTTTATCGTGTTGATATCTGAATATATATTATTTCAACAACCTTGCTCTTCATTTCTGAAGTTCTTCCTTCTGCTCTGTGTAGTTTATTAGTAATGACTGCCACTGCAGTTTTATTTAGTGAGGTAAGTATTTCATTTCCAAAATTTCTAATTTTTTTCAAAATCTCAATTTTATCACTGAATTTTTCCTCTATATTGTTGAATGTTTTTATCCATATTGCTGATTTTCTCAGCTATTTTGCTGGATTTCCTCCTCTGTATTTGTTGCCTTTTCTTTCCAGGTCTTGAATTGAATTCATCTTCTTGTTTATTTCCTCTTATTAGTCAGTGATAATTTTTAAAAATTTATTTATTTTTTATTTACATTGGTGTTTTGCCTGCATGCATGTCTGTGTGAGGGCGTCGGGTCCCCTACAGCTGGAGTTACAGACAGTTGTGAGCCACCATGTGGGTCCTGGGAATTGAACCCAGATCCTCTGGAAGAGCAGTCAGTACTCTTAACCACTGAGCCATTGCTCCAGCCCTGTCCATAATCATTTCTACCAGTGTATTTTTGAAGTCTTTATTAGGTATTGCATATTTCAGTATCTCCGTGTCCAGTAGCTGAGGAGCTATGGGTTTTTTGAAGAGCCAAGTGTCTTTGTTGTTGTTGCTTGAGACAGAATTCTGGGTGCCCTGGAACTCATTGAACTCTGCCTCCCTCTGCCTCCCAGAGTGCTGGGATTAAAGGCGTGTATTGTATTACCACCACCAGGCCTAGCAACATACTCTTCAAGGCTCAATCTCACTCTCCTACTCAGAGAGTAGAAAATGAATGTCTGTATCAACATCAAACCATACAGGACTTAGAAATACACTTACCACCAACTAAATGCCATCAATACACCAGAAATGACTGTAAAAAAGAAAATGGCAAGCTGCTATACAAGGTGCTGTGCAGTTAAAAGCTACTTAGTTTACACGTGGGGATGGTACATGAGTGACGTGAAGAGTAGGGAGAAGGTAGAAATAGAAGAAAGTCTAAGTAAAGGGTAAGAAGAGCAATAATAATAACGGTGATAGAAAAGTATGCTGTGGAGAGAATAATGAAGAGAAAGGGTGAAAGACATACACGATGATTTCTCAATAAAGACCAGTTTTAGAGTAAAATTAGATCAATGTAAGATGGGGAATAAATTTAAGAGTGTTTTTTTAAATATATATTTATTTATTTATTATGTATACAGTATTCTATCTGTGTGTATGCCTGCAGGCCAGAAGAGGGCACCAGACCTCATCACAGATGGTTGTGAGCCACCATGTGGTTGCTGGGAATTGAACTCAGGACCTTTGGAAGAGCAGGCAATGCTCTTAACCTCTGAGGCATCTCTCCAGCCCCCTTAAGAGTGTTTTTTAAAAAGCTACGAAAGTTAAATGCTACTACTAGGAAGAAACAGCATGAACCCAAAAACTAAAAAGGAGGAATGGAAGAAGGAGGAGGAGGAGGAGAAAGGAAAACAATGATTACTCCATAATGAAAAAAAAGTGCGGAGACCAAGGGCTAAAGCTGGGAGATTGAAAACTGCAGACCACCAAGGCACTGCTCGTTACTCCAGTTCTGATCCGCTCCTGTACCAGGGGTCTAATCAGGCCTGTGTCTGCCTCCCTCTTGAATAGACCAGAGGCCCCATCTAAACAGGTTAAACAGCCTTCCTGCAGCAGGCGGCCAGACGGAAATTCCAGACCAGTGTTGTTTCCCGGGACATTGACACAGCTGCCAAGTTTACTGGGGCTGGGGCTGCCACAGTTCGTGTGGCTGGATCCGGGGCTGGCATTGGAACAGTGTTTGGTAGCTTGATTATTGGGTATGCCCAGAACCCGTCTCTCAAGCAACAGCTCTTCTCCTATGCGATTCTGGGCTTTGCCCTGTCTGAGGCCATGGGGCTCTTCTGTTTGATGGTTGCCTTCCTCATCCTCTTCGCCATGTGAGGCTTCATGGGGTCACCCAATCGTCCCTGCTGCTTCGACTCCATGCCGGTCCTGGTGCTGGAGTGTGCTAAGCTTTACCATTAAACAACAACGTTTCTCTAAACCAAAAAAAAAAAAAAAAAGTGCAAATAAAAGTGAATATATGACGAAAGCAGCTAATTGGCGAAAGCATACTTTTTTGTTTCGAGGAAGGGTTTCTCTGTGTATCCTTGGCTGTCCTGGAACTCACTCTTATAGACCAGGGCCTGGCCTCGAATACAGAGATCTGCCTGCCTCTGCCTTCGTGTGGTGAGATTAAAGGCGTGTGCCACCACCGCCTGGCTAAAAGCATACTTTTGAACATATTGAAATGGAATAAAAAGAAAAGCGAAGAAGCATGAGCCTCCCCCCCCCCCAAAAAAAATAGAAAAGGAAAAACACTGATTTTTGGAGCGGCTTCTTTCTGCGTTCTTAAATCCCACATATGGAGCTTCTTGGGGACGCTTGCTTTTTCTCTGGTTTAGGCTATGGTTTAGCTTGGATAAGACAAATAGATGCCCAATGTCTGCCAAACCTGGCCTCACTTTGCTGGCTTCCCAGCTTTGCGTATCACTGCCCTCTGCTGGCCACTCATAGCTTTGCAGCCTGTGGACTGGTTAGGTTTTCTTACCCTCCTGAGACTTTCCAAATCATATCCCAAAGGTGCCTAACGTTCCAGCTGTGGGGTGAGTCCCGGTTGTATTTAGAGTGAAGGAAGCAAACATAGCACCGAGATAGTTCCAGGTGGAGGGCCTGTCTTCGTGCTTTCAAGGCCCCTTGAGTATTAATCACTTTGCTGGAAGGATGCCATTGTGAATGCTATATATAACCCTGGAACTTCAGCGTTCTTGAGCTGTACAGCAGTGAGGGACAGATGAGCGGCCCAGAGTTTGACCCACTTGCTGACTCGAGACTCCAGTGTTATTCCTGGCTGGTGAGATCTGCTGCTGCTGTCCACCAGGGACAAGGCTATCTTTCCTTATGTACCTAATTTGGTTTTGCTTGTTTGTTTTTTGATTGTTTTTGTTTGTTTGTTTGCTTCTTTCTTTTTTTTGGGGGGGGTAGACATGGTTTCTGTGTGTAGCCTTGGCTATCCTGTAACTCACTCTGTAGACCAGCCTGGCCAGGAGCTCACAGATGCCTGCCTCTGCCTCCTGAGTGCTGAGATTAAAGGTGTGCCCCACCATCGTCTGGTTCCTTACATACTTTTCTTGAGTGGAACCAGTTAGCACCCACGTCCATTGTCTTGACAGCGTCCATCCCTGTGGCGTTCACTGCTACCATGGGCCTTTTTTGCTTGTTTCAAAATTCATACAACATATTCTGACCATGGTTTCCTCTCTCCCACCTTCTTCCAGCTCCTCCCCACCTCCCCATCTATGCAACTCCACCACTTTTCTGTCTCTCTTTGGAAGCAAACAGGCCAACAAAACAAATAACCAAATTAAAAAAAACAACAACAACAAAGCACAAGAAACACAGGCACACCAAAACCAGAAACAAAAAAAAAAGTTGAAATAAAAATATATAAGCAAAAGACCTGAATCCTTCTTTTACATGATGGCGGAGGCAGGTCAAACTGGGGTTCTCCAACCCATGTCTAGTCAGAATTTTAGGCTCACAGATACCCTTCGATTTTAAATAAACGGTTTTCTTATTGGTGCATCTGCTGTCTTTTTCTATACAGTTTCCAGAAATTTCCAGCGTTCTTTACAAATACAGTCATTGTTTAGAATTTCTTTTCTCCTGCACACGTTTATTTCTGTAAATGCACAAGGTATAGTCTTTGTAATATTCACTGAATAATTATATGATTTCCATTACTGGCTTGTTATTTTTGTTGATCCCCACCTGTGAACTACTCAGTTTTCCTTATTAAAGTAACATGAAAGCATTTTCTGAGATCTAGGACAAAGATGCACGCCTCTTCAAAGACTCTGTTTGCTTTTTTGAGGTGTCTGGAAATATTAACAGGCCAGGGTCTTTTTAAATTTATGACTAGAGGCTCATTCGTCACTCAGGCAATATGAGTGGGGCCTGCATGATTACAGCTTCTAGGCTGTCCCCCACCTGCCCCATCTGCTCAGCATCAGTAAATTAATCTTCTTTTTAGTCTCCCTCGGAGCATGGAGGGAAGCAAGTTAAGGTGTACTGTTTTGAGGGGGCATCCCTTTCCGTGTCATATAAATGAAAAAGGCCACCATGCCATCTTTAGTGGCTCTCTAGCCTTCTCAATCTACAATTTGTGTGCCTTCTGATTAAGTGGAGCTCAATGAATTCTTCAGATTCGGCAGCGGATAAGAATGGCTTTGGTACTTCAGTATTTCTGCTCTCCGTCTCTTAAGTTTATTAACCCTGCTAATTCCTTACCTTGCCTATCTTAGAGGCTTTTAAATCGTTGTTTTCTCGTCAGTCAATCGGTACTTTCTGAACTCTCTCCTTGGTCATTGTAACACAGCTTTGGGAGCCACTAAAATTCCTCTTTCTGCAGTCAGAAATGGTCATGAAAGTGCCCCGCAATTCAACATACTTTTTATTCCTATCTAATTCAACCTCCCCATAGTCTCCAACACCTGCTTATTCCCTCTTGGAACCAGACGGCTTACCCCTCCATCCCCTGCCCCCACTCCCGTTTCCCGTGCAACGCTTCATTCCTTGAGGGGGGGGTCCTTTCATTTCGCACTTCCTCTATCTGCACCTCGAACTACTAAGATCTTGTGTAACACTTCAATAGTTTCCCACTTGGGTGTTTTCTGCCTACTTTTCCTCAGCCAGTCCACACCCCCCATAGCAATCAAAGTGATTGACCTTTTCAAGAGGAAAAGTAGGTCCCGGAATTTTATTTGGGTAACATTCCTCAACGTGAGTGTTTGAACATTAGGTGAATGCCATGCTGTTGAACATCGCCCACAAAGCCTTGTATGATTTAACTTCCGCCTGTGGACTCATCTTTACCGTCCTGTATAACGAGGGGTATATAGGCAAACTGACTTCATTTCGTTTCTCAGGTGTGTCTGTTATTTTCTCGCTTCAAAGCCTCGATGCGTGCTGTTATCTCTTTTTGTTGGGCTATTCTCAACTCTTTAGTGTCTCACCTTGTCAGGTCATTTATCAGACGTCTTCTCTGGTCACTTAATCCAATAGGCTCTTGTCCTTTTCCTTCAGAACATTTATGATAGCTCAACATTATTCATTGTGGGTTTTTATTTCGGATCTAGTCACAGCAATCTTTGAATACTAAGAACACAGAGATCCCATGTGTAATCTTACCACTCCCTGCCCCAGGAATTAGCATAGTGTTTGACTCAAAGTAGTTCGAGAAACATGTGTCAAATGATTGATTTCCGTCCCTTTATTTATTTATTTATTTATTTATTTATTTATTTATTTATTTATTTTGGTTTTTTGAGACAGGGTTTCTCTATGGCTTTGGAGCCTGTCCTGGAACTAGCTCTTGTAGACCAGGCTGGTCTCGAACTCACAGATCCGCCTGCCTCTGCCTCCCGAGTGCTGGGATTAAAGGCGTGCGCCACCACCGCCCGGCTGATTTCCATCCCTTTAAATGACCTGTTGAAAAGTACAATTACCCTATGTGCAATTATTTCATGGTAAGTACAAAATGAGACTCGAGGACCACGATAGCTTAAACGATAGAAGCAGTCATAAGGAACAGGTCTGACAAAGACATACACAGGGGACTGGAGAGATGGTGCCATAGCTAAAGGCACAGCAGCTTACAACCACCCACAGCTCCAGTTAAAGGCCATTGATGCCGCCTTCTGACTTCCTCCGGCACCAGAAACGCAGGCAAAATAAGATCAATGAATCTAAAATAGAAAAGCCATACATGCACAGACAATAAAGCTTAGAGCTAAGCCGCTCAGTTGTGTTTTCCTGATATGTGCTTAATAGATAAAACCAGGACTTTCACCAAGAATTTAGGACAAGGTGTTTTTTTCTTTTAAAATTATTGTTGTCTATCCTTGAATGCTTAAAATATCTACATTTAAAGCAAATAATATCCTGCAGAGAGTTTATTTTTCACGTGTTGTTTGGACATTTGTTATTTAGGACTCTGCAAACATTTTCCCACGGGTGCACTAGCACACGCACGGGTGGACTAGCACACGCACGGGTGCACTAGCACACGCACGGGTGCACTAGCACACGCAATGCTCGCTTTCTTTTGGCCAGTTCATGCTTTCTCTATCATTCATCCTCAGAATAGAGTCCCAAGGATGCAATAAACAAAAAATAAAAACTCTATCCTTTTGGATCTTATGGTCACATGACCAAAGAGTAAAGAAATAACAGATAAAGAACAATAAATTGCGACATATGTGACAGTGAAAAATATCAGGCTACATGAAGAAGAAATGAGGGCATTGCAATTTTACTCTAATTATGAGTAGCATTTTCATAATCCCATAAGATTCCCTAAAAATGACTTAGATTAGGTGGTGTTTATAGAGTGTAGGTACAAGGAAAGACTTTCAACTGAAAAATTTTTGTTGAGAGCCGCACTTTTTTCCCCATAGTAGTGGCAAGTAGAGACATGCTCCGTCGCTAAGGAACTGACAAACTATTGCAGCCAAAGGGACACAGCTAGAGGAGGCCAGAGGCTGAGAGAAGGGATGGAGACTGCGAGAAGAAAGGAATGAGAAGCCAAGAAGCAAAGCATACCTCTTGCTGATGCTATGGATGCCTGTTGCCACTCTTCCATTGTGGTGCTGAGGATAGATGTCAGGGCATCCTCAAACCTGCAAGACAAATATTTTAGCCCTGAGCAACATCCCTCGGCCATGATAAACAGGACTGAAGCAAGATGTTGTTAAAATGCATACCTGCTTTGTTACATCACTATTTACCAATCAAAGGTGTGGCTTGCAATAATTATAGCTGAACTTACTAAAATTATAGATGATATTTTATAGCTCAAAATACATCAACACTATGCATATTAATAGGATTGATGAGAAGAAGTGGAAAAATAGCATAGTCAGGTGTGCAGTGGTGTTTGCTTGTAAGCCCAGCAATCAGAAGGCAGAGGCAGGTTGATCTCGAGTTTGAAGCCAGCATGGTCTCCATATAGTGAGTTCCAGGTCAATTGGGGGTACAAAACAAGTCCCTGTTTTTTGTTTATGTTTTAGAGAGAAATAGCAACATATATGCACATCATGTTGTGTTTATATATATATATTCTCTCTCTCTCTCTCTCTCTCTCTCTCTCTCTCTCTCACACACACACACACACACACACACACACACAGAGCGGTTTGAATGAGAA
>JAQHUG010000432.1:533920-548950 GCA_028555095.1 Dicrostonyx torquatus | reverse complement strand
AGGGCAGGGTATCCTGCCCCATCTTAAGAAAGCAGGGGGAGGGTGGTGGGGTAGTGGGGGAGCGGGGGCCCTGAGACAAGGGAAGTAAATGTAAATTTTTATTTTAAATTTAATAAAAAATGAAAATAAATTTAAAAAATAAAATAAAATAAAAAGAATGTCCTGGTTTCGAATGCTCTACTTTGGTTGTTCTTACTAGTTGCTTGGGTGTGGAGAAACAGTCCCGCATGGACATAAACAGCCCTGTTTCTCTGGCCGATAGTAGTTGCTACAGGCAACTGCCACAGTGAAGGAAAGCGGTTGTGGCCAAATTTGTCACAGGTCTCGAGGGCTTGGAGGAGCTGAGGACAAGCAACCTTTGTCGCTGACATACAAAATGCTAGCCAGTTCTCTTTGGCTAGGTTCTAGATCATGGGACGGGTTGGACAGTTCCATTGACGGGTTAGACTTGGCTCTGGAGCTATGGCTCTGAAGTGGCTGGGCTCAGAAATCCTGTGTTGGAGCCCTTGTCTCCAGTGTAACGAATGGCCTTGAGAGGTTGTCAGGCTTTTAAGCAGCCTGGTGAATGGATTGATGTCTTTTCCACAAGGAGGGGTTAGCTCTGTTGAGACTCCATTCGGTCTCATGGGAATGATGTCGTTATTGGCCCAGCAGGTTGCTGTAAAGTGAGTACTGGCACCTCCCTTGGGTCTGTCTCACATATGTGCCATCCATTTTCTGCCCTGAACTGAGCGTTATGAGCCTGGGTAGAAAGATAAGGAATGCCATGCTCTTTGGCTTCCAGAACTAGAGGCTAAAACTGCTCGTTTTTCTTTATAAATTCACAGGCGCTGGTAGTTCATTATAGCAACAGAAAGTGGACCAATACTCTTAGCAAACTTAAGTGTCTTTAGTTTCCTCCATTGTAAAATGAGGAGACAGTAAAGACCTTAGCTCATAGAATTGTTCTGAGGATCTCAAGTGTGTGTGTGTGTGTGTGTTTGTGTGTATGTGTGTGTGTGTGTGTGAGACTTACGATTGCGTATGCCATATTGCACATATTAATAAATACTAGCTAATAATGTGAAATGGGCACATAATGAAGCCTTTCTCAGTAGAGATGGATTAATGACTTGGAAACCCAGGGAAAGCAATATTAACAGCTAATAGCTATAGTGTGGATATTGGATGATAAAGACAGGGAAGGAAGTAGCTGGAATTATTGATGGAAGTACTGCCCAGTGTGGTTCCCTTGAGCCACCTGTATTACACAGTGCTTGCAATGTGTTAAATAGCAGATTCTGAAGCCTCATTACCCCCAAAGGTAAGTTATCCCATTATGAGTGCTTATACTGACTGCATGTTCAAATGACTATAAATACATATATTAGATATATTGTGTTAAAGTAAATACTCTATTGCGCTATTTCACTTGTTTCTATTTATTTATTATGGTGTTGGGGACCAAACCTAGGGCACTGTTCATGCCAATCAAGTGTTCACTACAGAGCTACATTGCCAGTCTATTACTTTTACCTTTAAATTTTATTTATTTTAGCCAGGCAGTGGTGGCGCACGCCTTTAAGCCCAGCACTCAGGAAGCAGAGGCAGGCAAATGTCTGTGAGTTTGAGGCCAGTGTGGTCTACAGAGTGAGTTCCAGGACAGCTAGGACTGTTACACAGAGAAACCCTGCCTTGAAAAACCAAAAAAAAAAATGTTTGTTTGTTTAATATTTATAGGTGTTTTGCCTATTCTACTTGTGTGCCTAGTGCCTGAGGAAGTCAGAACTGAATTCTCTGAGACTGGAGTCACAAATGGTTGTGAGCCACCATATGGATGCTGGGAACTGAACTAGGATTCTCTGCAAGAGTAACCAGTGCTCTTGATTGCTAAGCCATCTCTCCAGCACCACTTGAAACATTGACATTATTTCTGTTACCAGGTTTGACGGTGCTCACCTTTAATCCCAGCACTTGAGAGATAAAGGACCAGGCTGGCCTTGAACTCTGTGTGAGTTCTAGGCCAGCCAAGGCTACACAGTGAGACTACTTGAAGCAATATAAGATAAACAATGTGTGTGGTGCGTATCACCTTTCCTTTGAATGGTATTGCTGTACAATGCTAAAGCAACTCACTGTCCCTATCCTCAAATTCTTTTTACTGATCGTCTCTGACTGAAAGGTAACGTGCCACGTGACTCCACTCCTGGCACCACGTGACTCTGTTCCTGCCGGTTCTTATTCCCTTCCTGTCACAGGGTTTCTCTATGTAACAGTCCTGGCTATCCTGGAACTCATTTTGTAGATCAGGCTGGCCTCGAACTCACAGAGATTGGCCCGCCTCTACCTCCCACGTGCTGGGGTTAAAGGTCTGCACCACCACCACCACCAGACAGGAACTCACATTTTATTACTCATACCAGCCCTGGACTTTGACTGTTGACTCCAAATACTGTCAGCTTTGCAGAGTGTCCTTCATGGGGAGAGTCAAGATTCCAGAAATCTTGCTGAGGGGTGGGACAGATCTTTGAGCTCTGGCTTCGCTGAATACCTACAGTGCGCTCTCTCTCACTTTACTTCCTTCATCTAGACCAGAAAGATAATGCTAAGTTATCCAACGGGGCTATAACGTCAGCTGTGTGTATAAAGTATTCAGAGCAAAACCTGGCGCACAGCGAGCAGAATACTGATCCTGCTTTTGGTGGCTTGAGGGGCAGAATGGTTAACTCTACCTGACGATGGTAAAGGAGTGGAGTCACCAACGATTTCCGGGAAAAACAGCTTTGAAAGTCATTGCCGGTGACCAGTTGGAATGAAAACTGGCCTCATGGAACGTGGAGCAATGGTCGTGGGTTTGAGATTGCTGAGAGGGAGCAAGATGGAGACCCGAGTCATTCCCACAGCCTCTGTAAGGCCCCATCTCAGTCAGAGTGTGAAGAAGGATCACACCATCACCATCTCACTCTCGGCTTTCAAGTGGACATCAAACAAGATAATGCATGTGTGTGGATGTGCTTTGGGCACAGCTGAGCTGTCAAGCAGGGGCCACAGTCCCTTCATCTCCTCCTAAATACACGAGGACACAATTCAAGTAAAACGCATGCACTTTGGTAGTTCAGAAAAAGCACAGGTCGTCTTGCGCTAGATCAAACAAGGAAGGTTTCCTGCAAGACTTGGGACTTGACGTGACCCTGAAAGAATGTAAAGAGAAAACTAGAGACCATTGGTTTACCTAACTCTCCATGTGTCTGTGCCATGTGGTGAAATTTCAATGCCCGTTGGACAGGTGCAGAAAGAGACTTTCTGAATCTTCCCGCTGACTTTCATGAAAGCCAACTCTTTTTTTTTATTATTTTTTAAATAAATATTTATTTATTTATTATATGTACAGTATTCTGTCTGTGTGTAGGCCAGAAGAGGGCACCAAACCCCACTACAGATGGTTGTAAGCCACCATGCCGTTGCTGGGAATTTAACTCAGGACCTTTGGAAGAGCAGGCAATGCTCTTAACCTCTGAGCCATCTCTCCGGCCCCAAAAGCCAACTCTTACGCATAGCCTGGGTGCAGTTATGTGAAGTCTGGGCCTCAGGCTCCCGTGCTTTCTTTTCTGGATTATTTTCCAGTATGGTAGATCTGCGTGGACTATTTCCACGCTAGTTCCTGATGGACCATACTTCTCTGAGATCAAGTGCTGGGTGTTATCACTTATATCCCACAGAGACTGCTAAATACTTAAACAAGTATCGTGATGTATGAGGAACTATGCCTTAAATAACCAGTAAAGGAAGCGTACAGAAATAAAGAAAAAAGTTCACAACAGATAAAAAGTCAGTCTCCATTAATCTTAACACAGCAACTCGGGTCGCTCTCCAGAGGTAGCTAATTCATTACTATCACTGTTGCCAGTTAAAAGGAAGCTGGGGTAGAAGCGGGGACAGGGAGCAGGGGGAACAGTAAAGAGGGGCAAATGAGATAAAGAACAATGACTTATGAGGTGGGAAGAGACCTCAGAGGTAATCTAGTGAGTGAGTTGCTGAAAGCCACTCAGCTAGTTAGTGACAGAGCACAGGCTCTAACTGAACTACCTTGAGTCTCACCCCAGGTCCCCACTGCCTGGTTTTAGTCTTAGTCAGTGGGAAGGAAACAAACCAAATTCCCAGCCTCTGTAGCCTTAGATTCCCAGCCCCTCCCCCTCTTGAGATGCAAAAAACCTCTCCCAACAGAAGTTTGAAGGTTGCCTTTAAGCTCCCCTATTCTTCCCCAAGTCACCCCAAAGGCCTTCTCTGCGAGCTAGCTAGGTCTTTACAGAGAAGTCCCCTAGAGTTATCTTTATTTACTGGGAGGGCATTGCTTGATCTCTTGGTTACATATTTTCAGACAGAGTTAAAGAATTGCGAGTGTTATCTAGTAGTTTCCATACGGTTCCGGGGAGATGGTAAACATTTAATGTCGAAATGGAGCTGGCAAGGTGGAGAAGAGCTGACGTCTCTGGTATCCCTCAATACAAATATTCGCTCTAGCCACAAGACCAACAACAGAAGTGTCAAAACACGCTGCTCTCCGCCATCACATATGTACTGGGCAGAAGGACAAAGCTTGATTCTCCATAATGGCCTCAGCAGAGATGTGATAATACCTCACCCCATTAGCAGTTCGCATATGCTATAAAATATGATAATTTTATACTCAGATGAAGGATTCTTATTCTTTCTCTCTGTAAAAGACTGGGGTGGGGATCCAATTCATGACATTCCTTAACAACAATGGGAATTCTGTTTCCACATTGCTCCTTCCAAAAGGCATTTCTGAAAGCTAGAGATAGTGCATTTTAGAAAGTCAACCGCATTTTCTGGCAGAATACTTAATTTATTCTCCTTCGATGTCCTGTCTGATGGAATGAAGGAAATCGGGGGGCATTCCATCCAACGTGATGAGGCAGAATTGGAACCGAAACCATTTATACACCTCTTTGAACACGACGCGAGTACAGAAGAAGACAGGCACAGAAGTGAGCTATCCCTTCTCTTTTGAATTGTATAAGTTGAAGAAAATCCTGAGAAGCTGTTAGGTTCTGAGGAAATTGTCAACCTGCAGCTCATGACATTGAACATGAAGGTGCATGTCAGAGGCCAAGCATTCATCATAATCTGGGATTTCCATCTGGAGTGGCGGGTGAAACGTGAAAACCTGTTCATTTACGGGCTCGTCTGTGCAGCTGCTGGGTTTCTCCAAAAACTCTTGGATGGGGGAGTTTACATGTCTTTTCAGCCTGGTACAGGTTGTAACGATTGTAGTTAAACTGTGAAGACGACCAGAAAATTGCAATTTTTTTTTCTTCAAAGCCTCTTTCTGTGGTTTACCTTCACTGGTGAAACCCCAGACCTTGGCAGTAAGAAATCAGGCTCACAGGAACCTGAAGAACAGGGATCAGCAGGAAGGAAAAAGAAGGGTAGAGAATCAACTCATACATACAGCTCACCCATCTGCCACAAGCCTCCTACAGGAAAGCGGAGCTTCGCAAGCCAAGGATCTAAAGTTTGTTTCAAATCGGATCATAGAGCAGGGTGCTTGCATAGCACGCGCCAGGCGCTGGCTTTTATCTCTGACGTTACAAAGGAAAAGAGAGCAAGACAGTTGTTCTCTTTACTTTGGTTCTGTGGCAGCTTGTGGAGGCACTTGAGATAGATCGCGCTTTGGAGCCTCAGTTTCTCCATCTGCAAAATGAAGCAGTTACATCAGATGATCAGTTAGGACTTCCAAAGGACCTCGCTCAGCTACGGTACTGCCTCCACTGTCCTGGAAAAGTCATTTTCAGGCTTAATGCTGTCACTTGCATAATTCACAAATGTCATGTCTGAAGAATATGAGACAGTGACCTGGAATTGGGCAAAATCAAAGACCACATTGGACTTCTTTCCGTAAATTGTGTTCATCAATCAAATGCCGGAAGTGTGTCTGTGGATATGAAACCCAGCAAAAACAATGTGAGATTTAGAAGCTTTGGATCTTAGTTTCAAGAATTCTAGTCAAACTTGGTAAAGCTGCAGTTGAAGAAATGCACAGTATCCATGGAGAGATAATTAACCAAACCCAGAGATTAGTTTGGGTACGGGTGGGTTGAACTGTAAGTGAAATAGTTGAAATTGCAGAAAGCAACTGTCACCCCAAACAAGTATAAAGAGGCCACTTTCTTGAGGAACTAAAATATGAAGGTTTATATTTTACTACGGTAGTTAAATTTCTGACCACAGAAATAAAAATCAGGGAAATATATGATGCCCTTCCTTGTAGCAAATTTTTAAGGACATTGCAAACCACAGTTTAAAGAAGAGCATTTTGAAACTCCATGAAGACAGGTAATTGACTGTGTGAGACAACAAAGGCTTCAAGAAATAAAGCAAAGAAAAGCTGAGTTTTGCTTTTGTTGGGCGATTAAGCAAACTGGGGAGGCCATTCACTTTCTACTTTATTGATTGTCCTTTCATATTCAGTCTTAGAAAAGAAATGGCTTAAAGGATAAATATAAATATACTAGCTACACCTAGAAACCAATAAAAAGACATTGGTTCACAGAACACTATAAATAATATAATGTGGGAATCAGTATTTCTCTAATGGAACATGACATGATTAAAATACACAGAGAAAGATAACAAATTTGATTTCAGATCAAGCTAAAATAGCCGCCAAGAGTATGACTGAGTCTGAAGGCTGTGACATTTTCAAGGTCTGTATCTTATTCAAAAGAAGCTGTATACTGCTGTTGTCAAAATCCAGTGGTTCCATGCTTTCATTTATGTGTCTCAAAGGTACAGTTGCAAATCAAATATCTATAAAAGGATTTGTAGATTTTTGCATTACATTCTAAAAATATAGTTTAACCCTAGATATCGACTAGAACTATTTGCCTTGTTCTCCAAAATCAACAAGCAGACTCTATATTTAAGTGCCTTTGTTTATTAGCCTTGATATCCTCCAAGGAAACATTGAACTTTGGTCTAGTTAATTAATTATAAAATCATAAAAGGTTTAGCAAGCAGTAGTACAGTCCTTTTTTTGCATCATATACCAACTTATTGTGTTTGTTTTTTTAAATGCTTAGAGCACATACAAGATTAATGTTTCTCAGCTCAGCAAGTTGACCCATCTCCTAACTAAACATGTTCACAAATATGCAGTCCATGCCTGAATCGGTTCCACATTTCTTTCTGCTTTTATCTTTCCCGTCTTAATTCAGAAAAATGCTGTAATAAGCAGCAATTGTGGAAATGGCATCACTAAAAACTGTTTGTCTTGCTGATGTTAATCTTCTTGTTTTTTATACTTAGGGAGTAGAGTTTCAAGTAGTAAAATCTATTGGGGCTTTAAAAACTGTGGGTGATTTGGGCAGATCACCCCATTCTGAGAGAATGGGAGCACATGCGGAGCTCCAATTAGGGTCATACATTACACGGTTCTAAATAATAAACCCCTGTCCTGCCATCTTTGATTTTTTAAAATAATTAATCTTTCTGTTGACTTCGACATCCTTTTAAACTTTCAAAAGTAAACCGGACTGCACTTGTTTTGATAAAATGATTTTTTTTCTTCTGTTTTTTTTTTTTTTTTTTAAAGTAGAGCCCCTCTGCAGGCTGTGTCTCTTGGAATACTCCCTGTGACAGTGAGTGCTACTCGCCCTGGTATTTAGGTTGTCCCAAGCGCATCTGGCTAATTCAACACATTGCACTGCACCTTCCCATGAAGAGTGAAAAAGGCCAGAGGACAACTCCACTTCCTTCAGGAGACAGCTAAAGAGTCTCTCTAAGCTTACTAGAAAGAACTACCACACTGAGGATAAAGGTTATCTTTAAGGAGAGCAGGGGTGAGGAAGAAGAGAGGTGGGGAAGAGGTGGAGTTGGGGGAGAGGGCAAGAAGGAGGGGAGGTAGAGAGGGAGGCTGATTCCACTGTGTGCCTTTCCCACATACATAGTACAAGGGATCAAGTTTTGTTTCAGCTGTAGTGGACATAATATTAAATGACTTAAAGTGATTTCTCAAGCTGTGTTTATTTTGACTTCTTAATCACAACATTTAAAAAACTGTATTGGTGTAATATTATGAAATAATTGAACAGTTTTTTAACACTGGTTTTCTTAGGAAGAAAAATTGTCTTGGTGATAAAATTCTGGTGACTGTTTGAATATAAAACTTGATCATTTAAGACCAGCCTGGTCTACAAGAGCTAGTTCCGGGACTGACTCCAAAGCTACAGAGAAACCCTGTCTCGAAAAAAGAAACAAAAAACAAAAAAACTTGATCATTTATCCTGTTCCATATCATGACACTTTTTCTTCTCTTAGAAGATGTATAATGGTATAAAGGCAGACAAAAAGTAATTTAAAAAAAAGGATTTAAAAAAGCAATATGTGTAAAACATTACTGGTTTACAGCTTCTTCTTTGATTACAGTATTACAGTCAGCTAGCAATTTTATGGTTTGTAACACCAGAAGTTCCACTTCTCAGGTCACATAAACAGGAAAATCAAAGTGTTTCAAACATGGTGTAAAAATACCTTAACACTATTTAATCTTAATAGTGAATCACTTTAACGCCTATTGAGTCAATTCCCAACGTAGGCGAATTAACTTGAGAAAGTTTTTTTCTACTGATAGAAAGCAGGATATTCTTACATATTTTTAATATTTGTCTACACATTTTGACTTAAAACAGTAAAGCTGTAAAAATGTAGTTGCTGGTTCCAGGGAACTTGTGTTGGACATACTGCTGAGAGAATAATGTATTTGCAAAGTATCACGATGTAACAGGATATAAGGATTTATTAAAGAGACACAAGAAATACGATACCCAACAGGAGAATACGCAGGCATCACATATTACACAAATTCATTTCAAGTAAGTGCCAGTGCCCGTGCCACCCATCTGATGTCGCAAAGAGATAATCTCATTCTATTTAAATTATTCTTGTCATTGAAAACAAAATTTACACAGTAAGAGATATTTGTAAATAATGCAAGACTCTTAGACACACTATTTAAAAAAATCAAACTTGGCAAAGATCACTTTTAAAAAGTTTACTTCCAAGTGTAATTTAATAACATGTATTTAAATACATTCCTATTTCAGAAACTTGATCCATCTTTTGCTGTCATTTCTTCTTCCTAGAAATCTTTTGAGAGTGTAAAAAATATATTTTCAACTTTTAGCATTTTGACATCAAACTGTATTAAGTGTATGTTTATTCAATAAGTGAAACTTTCTGTTCTTATCAAAGGACAAATCTGATATTAAATTCACATTGACTTTATAGAGTTAAATATATTGCTTATTTTGTTTACTTGATTTGTGTTGGTGTGTATGTGCTATTGAAAAAATAGTACTTAGAAATTCATTATGAACCCCAATTTTTATGTTTTACTAACTTAATTTTTCATATATAAATTACTGTTTGGTACTCAAGAACTACAAAGAAGATTCTCAGATTGATTTTTTTTTATATTTTTGCCATTCAAAACAAGATGATTCATTTAAAACTATAAAATGTTTCTAAGTCAAAGAATCTGTACTTCCTAAAGAACTATGAAGACAAATTTTATAGAATTGTAGCAAATTCATAGTTCCTGCCTCATGAACAAATAGAGCATTTTTTAAAACTGCATTATTTTTGCCTTGGAATTCTATTCTTTTCTTTCTTTATTCAGTGGGTGTTCTGTTGTAGGCCTCACGAGCATGCACATGGACACACACAAGGCCCAAGTAAGGCAAAACACATTTTTCAATAGGACATAGAATTTCTGAGGGTACAAGAGACTTCAACTGGAAAAGTAGGAACAAAACTTTAAAGTAGTAAATACACGTGGAACAAAAGCCCTATTCTAGCTGTGGGAGGAACATAATACTCTTAAATTACTTTCTGGTTTCCATGGGGACCTTTTGTTCTAAGATACAAATTGTTAAGTTTAACAGAGCCACTTAATATGATTTTTTTAAAAATCAAATGAAAAGATTTTTAAGCTAGATAAAAATGTCAATTGCTAGTATTGTTTAAAGGTATTAAAATCCAAAGTACTTGACATTGTTGTTCTACGTGGTTGCAGAAGAATATCCCTCCCCCTTTCTAGCAGAGAATAACTCATAGTATCTCTGTTTGGGGTAGGATACGAGGCTGGATATGGTTTTTGATTTTTGTTTTGTTTGAATCTACTAGGAACGCAAAATATGGCGAGAATTTAAAGTTGTGCTGAGAAGTCTTGAGTTCATAAAAGATAACAGATTCATCCTCCCTTTGGCCAATTTCCACACCTTTCTCTTACAGAATATCCAGATTTCTGCGTGGGCATGTATGCTATAGGATAAAAACATATGTACATATACGTGTATATGTATTGTTTATAGCCACACATTGGTCAAGCTGGGGGTAAATGATGTGGCTTGGGGGGGTGCCAGGAGTTGTGACCCTTTTATTCTACAGAATGTCAGAGTATTGTTTGTCTCACAATACTGGGAGCAAGCAGGAGCCTGGTGGGAGCCTGGAGTCTTAAGCCTTTAGCTGTGGTCTGGGGGAGGGGACAGGGTTGCAGGGTCACAAGCTCTTAGCTTTTAGCCTCAGCATGACCACAAGTTTTAAAGCAAGAAGAGATCACGTGCTTTTCTTTGAGCTGATAGTTGTTCCGACTCTGTGTGTGTGTGTGTGTGTGTGTGTAGCATTTTTTCCTTTTGCCTTTTCTGATTCTCTAGCTGTTTTGGCTCATTATTAGATTTTTTTGTAACAGTAAAAGACCAAACTAATTTACTTTGCCTATCAAAACGCTGTAGTTTTCTATAACTTTTATCTTGTACTTGCCCAAGATAGGAACTGAAATGGAAGGAATTATTTCTCCAGCTATTCTATATTCTATATGTTGATCCAGATATTCTATATGTTGCAAACCCTTAAAAAAAAAAGAACAAGAAACTATCCTGGAAAAGCAATCCTAAAATATCTTATTCCGGGCACTGTTCTGACTTTAAAGGAAGGAGGAATTGAAAGCTGGGGGTGGTGGTGGGGAGATAGAAAGACTCTGGGAGGATGGCTTGTTTAATGAACTGTTAAAACTTGGAAAATTTTAACTGCCTGGAGTCCCTCAACATGGCACTGAAACCATCCACTTAGTTTCATTTTGGGGAGGCTACGTCTACTTGTCTCATAGGATAATTTCATCGCTTCCAGCTCCATCTGTCCTCTTAAACAGGATATCTACACTCTGGATGACAAATTGAGATTTCCGGTGATAATGAAATTTATTTGGGAAAATATTTCAAAATCGGGGTAATGGGTCTTCTTGTTCTGATGCTCAAGAAGACGTGTTTACTCATTAACCCACTGCCCCGGCTGCAGCTGCAGGACACAATTAATTATGCTAATAGTTTGTGAGAAGCGGATGTAAATCCCCTACTCCGCCCCCTTTAGGGGGGTGCCAAAAGGGGAAGGAGACACCCTGGGGTCGGATCACATGATATTATCTTCGCGCCACTTTCGCAACCCTCCCTTTCTTCTCTAGGTTTTGCTTGAGCTCACAGGTTTTTTTTTGTTTTTTTTTTTTTAAATCTTGCTTTAATACGATGTCTCTTAAAGAAGGGTCTGAGAAGTCTTCCTACTCCTCTTCTTTCCGTTGCTAGTTATCAATGAAGGTCCAAAGTTGCCAGGCAGTCCATGCAGTCCTCGCAAGCCAGATCTGGTGGGTGGTAAACTTCTGCTCACATAGTTTCCAGAAGGCATCAGGCAAAGGGGCCAGCGTGCACTGGAAGGTCTGTTTGCGCGATTTTGTGAAAGTGGAAGGAAGTCCACCTGTAGGAGTAAATCCCTCGGAGAAATGAGGGTGCTTTGCACTCGCCGAGTCCTGAGCTTGTGCAGACAGTTGTGGTTGGCCTCCACTGCTGGCCAGGGAGCAGGAGACAAGGCTTTTGAGTCTTTCAGTCTTTAGTAATCCGCTCGCCTGAGCCCCTAACTGTGCACCAGAGGGAGACTCACGTGGGGCTCTTGTCCTGCTTTGAGCTCCCACAATCACCCAAAGCAACAACATCAGGGAGTAATGGACCTGGCTTCGTTTCTGAGCCCCAGCTCCCCTTCCTCACGCCTGGTTGCCTTCTAGTGCCCCCCTCTCCGAGTAGTGCCTGCTCAACACCTTCAAGCTTTTCGGAATCTGGTCACTCACTCTGCCTTCATACTCTCCAGATATCACTTGTGCCCGCACCCTCCAGAAAAGTGGAGAAAGTATAGTTTGGCTACCCTATTTTGCCCCGTGATCTGTTTATTATGTTTAATTTCGTATTGAATATGCATCCCGATACTGAAAAATTATTTTACTTTTATACGTGGGGTGTACTCTAGTTTGGGCTTTTAAATAACCCTCTCTTAGCTGTGGAATGGGACGACAAAAGATAATTGCACTATATCTTCTTGGCATTTGTGCGTGTACCCAGGGACCCCCTACCTAATTCATGATACCTGCTAAGAAACTGACTTAGTGGGTAAAGAAAGCGCCCAGCAAGTGTGAAAATCCTCCTAGTAGTAGCTCAACATGCCAGAGCAAAAACTTTCACGTACGGAGAAGGAACACGCTGCGTACGAATTTCTTCTTTCCTCGGGCCTTAGGTACACTTTCAATCTAGCTGCGACATAGTGCGCATGCGCGCGCGGAGTTGCGGGGGCGGGGGGAGACACCCGGGTCCCACAGCTGCGTGGGGCTTCGTCGCCTATCTCCGGTGGGGGATGGAGCGAGCGCCTCAGGAGCGGGACCGGACCAGGTGATAGCGAGTGCGCCATTCTGGGCCTTGGGACAGTGGCACCCCTTTAGACTCCCGGGAGCACTGGGATTAAGGACTCCAGTGTTGAGGACAGAGGGCAATGCTGAGCGAGCGGGTTCCGTGGGTCACAGGGGCACGGTGGGCTTTGGCCTGGGCGGGGTGGGGGTTCCGTTTCCTAATTCCTGTGTGGGCTGGGTGGGCGGGGGCGGGCTCTCCCCCCCCCCCCTAGACTATTAAAGGCGAAGGGCGGGCTTTTCCCAAGGATTCAACTTCTGGATGCAGCTCGAGGTGACGGAGCGCTGCCACAAGGCTCATGGGCTCCAGCAGCGCTGCCCGGGACGCTTTGGGCGTTAGGTGTGCATGGGCGGCCGGGGCGTGTTTCCTGCACGCGGCTCCTCGCTGTCCTTCCTCCGCGGGCAACAAGGGGAGTCTCGGGCCAGGAGCGCACGAAAGATGCGCGCGGCTCTCAGGTCCTGGCAGGCGGATCACAGCAAGATGGTCGCGCTAGCCACCTGCCAGGGGCGGGCCACAGGCAGGTCCCCTGCTTGCTTGCCCTGGCTGGGGACTGGATGCCCTGGAAGACACCGACCTCCGCTATGTGTCCTAGATAGTTAACTAAGGTGGGAGGGGATGGGGCACGCAGGACTTGAGAACAGCCAAGTACCAGAGTGCAATTGAGGGGTGCCAGGCAACTCCTGAGAAATGACTCCCCTGTTCTGCACTGCTGCCCCGCAGGTTCCTGGAGAACTTGGGGATGGCTGAATGACGGGGTGCACGTGGAGGGGGTGGGAAAGGACTCCCCTCCCCTTTGGCTTCTCGCCCACCAACCCGAGAATGGAGGGAGAGGGAGGTGTGGGCTTGGCGCGGTTTTGGTGCTTTGAATGGAGAACTGCGTTTCCCATAATGCTTTGTTTCTTTCTCTTTAATCTTGGTGGCCGCTGAGGTGTCTTGAGGACCTAAGCGCGTGGCTTGAGCGACTGGAGCACACCCTGCGCTCCCGGGAGGCTCCCGGACTTCAATAGGAGCCGCAGATGAGGCCGCGAGCAAAGTAGGAAGAAACCAAAGAATCTCCTAAAGTGGTAAAAAGACTGGGTTCTCTTTACAGTTTTAGAGGTTGGACAGTGACTGCCCCCAGCACACGGGATGTAGAACAGATGATGGGTTAAAGAAAGGTATTAACTAGAGGGGGTGCTCTCTGAGGGCTGAGGGGTGGTTTTGCCAGTTTGAGTCGGGTTTGGGAATCTATTTTTAGTGGAGGCAAAAAATCTTTAGGTGTAGAAACTCAGTTCAAGAAGATAAGTATTAGCCATATTTGTAAACTAAGCCAGTTCATCCCTTATAAAAGACAAATTTTATATTTACTTAATAAGGTTTATGAATTTAATTTTAAAAACGTTTTAGTGACTAGCTTAGTCACTAGTGGCTGTAAAAAAAAAATCCAGCATTTAAGATATCCTTGCTCATTTAATATAATTCAAGTTTTGTGTCCTTGAAATTTATTGGGTTTTTTTTTTCCCCCCTCACAAATCTTAGCCCATCGTGGAAGAGGTGGGAGGTGGGGCTTGTGAACCTTCAAATGGTGGCTTGTTCACTCTGGCTGCATTTTCTTAGGTAAGATAAGCACTTGGAAATGAGAGATGTTTTCCTGCGGAAGATAATGACATGAAGCGAAAAAGCTAATCTGACTTCTTTGGGTTTAATGGAGAAAATGGGTCCATAAATGTTTAAACAGAAGTAGAGCCCTTTGAAATAGATCAAAATGTGACATCTCTAGGCCATCTGTGCATTACATGATGAGCGTAAGGCCATTTCTTAAAGCAGCTCTGAAATTTCTCTCATTTTCTGTTAATGGGCTGGGGGCAGGGTCTCTTCGTGTAATCTAACACAGCGACTTTCTGATGAGCTCAAGACTTTGGTACTCATTCTGATTTTTACTTGCATCTTTTCTGGGCTCTGCCTCTTAGAAAATCAGGGTGGGGGCTGCAGAGATGACTCAGCAGTTAAGAGAACAGGCTACTCTCACAGAGTCCCAGGTTCAACTCCCAGCACCCACCTGGCAGCTCACAACTGTCTGTAACTCCAGTTCCAGGGGTTCCAGCAACCTCACACAGGCATAGATGCAGGAAAACACCAATGTACATAAAATAAAAATAAAGCATACATTATTTTTTAAAATATTTTTATGGTTTATTTAACTTTATTTTATGTGCATTGGTGTGAAGGTATCAGATCCCCTGCAACTGGATCTTCAGACAGTTGTGAGCTG
>JAQHUG010000432.1:515279-531145 GCA_028555095.1 Dicrostonyx torquatus | reverse complement strand
TGTCAAAGTGCTTACAGTGCAGGTAGCTTTTCGAGTTCTACTGCAATGCAAGCACTTCGTACATTACCATGGCGATTTCATCAGTAGCTACTGAGCACCAGCGTGGTTTCTGCATAGTTAAGCTGTTGATGTTTCTGAGCTGCTCCTTATACTGCGTCTCTTGTGTTAAGGTGCATCTAGTGCAGTTGGTGAAGTAGCTTAGAATCTGCTGCCCTAGATGCTCCTTCTCGCAAGGCTACTTATTAGGCAGCGTTTGGAAAGCATACCTTAAGAAATGATATGCACAGGACAAATTTCAAAGGCTTGTCTTTTGCTTTTTCCGTGTTCCAGCAAGAAACAGATGGTGGGGACTGTGTACAGTGCACAGTTGCACAGAAGGACGAGATGTGATCCTGGTAGTACCAAAGTGCTCATAGTGCAGGTAGTTTTGGCATCACTCTACTGCACTGTGAGCACTTCCAGTACTCTTGGATCAACAAAGTTCTCGCTGCTGAACATGCTATACAAGGACATTGCTGCTTACGGTTAGTTTTGCAGATCTGCATTTCAGCGTATATGTGAATATATGGCTGTGCAAATCCATGCAAAACTGATTGTGATAATGTGGACCTTTCGGCGTCTCTGTGGGCACCTTTATGCACATCTTCAGCACCCATGCCCATTCATCTACGGGTGGGGATTAGTGCCATTACTTGTGTTAGAGAAAAAGTATTGCACTCGTCCCGGCCTGTGGAAGAAAAGAGGGGTTTTAAATCATCTTTTAGTCTCTGAATGTTGTAAGTTTTTGCTAGACTCTAATTATGAAATGACCTGTTTTGCTGTTATCGGGTGGATCACGATGCAATTTTGATTAGTGTCATGGGAGAAAAATTGCACGGTATCCATCTGTAAACCGCAGGACCTTTGTTGGCGACAGTCTTTAACAGTGCTGGAGTAAGACTGTAAAATCCTTCACCTAGTCATTGCTATTAATGCATTGGACTGTCATTTTTAAATGATACATATTTAAAGATATATTTGAAATAATGACATTTTGGCTGTTTGGTCAACTGGATGTAAATGGACCTTAAATTTGCAAAATAAAGCAGATATATAGATCTGGAAAAAATGACCTCTCTTTTTATTTCTTTCATAATTAGCAGTGCTAGGGATTTTAAAATAATTTTTTTCCCAAACATTTCATTGGTTTTCTTTTTTAAAAATATTTATTTATTATGTATACAGTATTCTGTCTGTGTGTATGTCTGCAGGCCAGAAGAGGGCACCATATCTCATTACAGATGGTTGTGAGCCACCATGTGGTTGCTGGGAATTGAACTCAGGACCTTTGGAAGAACAGGCAATGCTTTTAATCTCTGAGCCATCTCTCCAGCCCTTGTTTGTTTTTCTAAGACAGAGTCTCAGTATGTATCCTTGGCTGGCCTGGAACTTGCTATGTAGGCCAGGCTATATTGGATCTCTCAGAGATCTGCCTGCCTCTGCCTCTTGAGTTCTGGGATTAAAGGTGTGCACCACCACTCCTGGACTTCCAACGTTTTTAGAAGTTATATTTATTTAATGTATGTGTGTGCTCCCTTGCACGAGTGTATATATGGCAAGTCCATAGAGATTTGAGAGCAATTGAGAGTTGGTCCTTTCCATTTTGTGAATCGTGGGCCTAGATCTCTGATTCTCAGGCTTGGTGACAAGTGCCCTTCCCCACTGAGCCTAAAATAAAAGTTTTAGGGATGTCCTGAAGGAAAACTTGAATATAGCTGGACATTTAAGTTTTCATCTGTGTCAGGAATCAAGTCATGTGATTTGGAGGGTTTTATTGTGTTGGGCCTTTAGTTTTATCACTTGTTAAAACAGCGCCATCCAGGGGTTGGAGAGATGGCGTAGTGGTTAAGAGCACTGCTGGCTGCTTTTCCATATGATGGGGAAAAGGCTGTTAGCCAATCACATCAAGTTGGGGTGTGGCCACTTGGACCCCCAGGTGTGCTCGCTCTCCATGTGGTGTCCACCCGATGGATAGGACTTCGGACCTCCTACCCTTGTAGCATGAGTTCCCCCTCTTTTCATTCATTAACAAATACCCGTTCCTATTGAGCTGGCCTGGTTATTTATTTTGCCGACCTAATACATCTACATCCGTAGGACCTGAGTTCAATTCCCAGCACTCACATGGCTGCTCACAAACTGTCTCGTGCCCTCTTCTGGACTCTGGGTACCAGGCATACACATGATGATGCACAGACATTCATACACATAAAATAAAATGTCTAAAAATAACCCAGTGCCATCCCCACCTCCACAGACTTGACTATCAGGTGGGGCCCAAGGGTTTGCTTTTCATAACCCAACCTCAGGTGCAGATGGTGCTGGACCAAAGAACTATGGTTTTAAAAAAAAACCCAACAATTATCTATTTTAAGTTTCAGATTCACAAAATTGAAAGGACTCTAGGCACATCTTACCCTGCTTTCTCATTCTGTTTCATATGTTTGTGTTAGGACTACCCTGTCCTTGGCAAATGGAAAAAGTGGGCATTTTAAGAAGCTGGTTTTACCTTCTACCAGCATGAACACTGAGTTCTCATCAGAAAGGATGGTATCACTATGTGTCATTCTTTGTGCCTTGGAACTTCCCAATTTTGAAACCATTTTATTTTTCACTCATGTCAGGTTCAACTTAGAAGAACTTTTACTGACTTCAGCTTTGAGCTAGTTACCTAAGCTTCCGTTTCATCATCAGGGAAAGCAGTGATAACATTGGTCTTACTCCCCAGTGACTTGTGGCTTACGTTCTCCTTGGGAGGGGAGGAGTGGCCAAGGATTTTAACTGCTGTTGATGATATGAAATCTTAATGAAAAGAGATGCAGAGTAGTAAATTCCGTATTAAGTATGTATGATTTTTGGAGTGACTAATGTTTGAGGCAATTAAACAAACATAAAAAAAACTAGCTATTTCCTGTGCTGTCTGCTTTGTTGGGGCCTAATTATAGTTGTTTGATGTGGCGGCAAAGCAAGGGTCTCCCTCCCTGCTAATAAAGCAGATCAGTAAAACTGCAGATTAAAACTTATTTATTATAACCCTTAATACCACCAAACAATACAAATTTAGCCTGGTGGTGGTGGCACACATCTTTAATTCCAGCACTCAGAGGTGGATCTCTATGATTTTGAGGTTAGTCTGGTCTGCAGTGCTGGTTCTAGGTCAACCAGGGCTACACAGAGAAGCCCCATCTTGAGAAACACAAATACAAAAACAATAATAAATACAAGTTCATTGTCTCTAGTGGTTCACTGGTGCTTTACTTAAGGTGGCAGTTTGCAGTTTGAATAGGCATGTCTCAAGGGCCTTTGTTCCTCAGGGTAGATCACTCTGCCTCTTAAGAGTCCCAAGGCTTTTGTCTGAAATGATGGCTGATCTTGATCCTAGGGCCTTTTCAAGTCTTGAAAATGGTGAGTTTTTCTGGGGGAGAAGAATCGAGATAGGGTTTCTCTGTGTAGACTTGGCTGTTCTGGAACTCACTTTCTAAACCAGGCTGGCCTCGGAACCCAGAGCTCTGCCTGCCTCTGCCTCCCTGGTGCTGGGATTAAAGACGTGTGTCACCACCACCTGGTGAAAATTATAGTCTTGTTCTTATTAAAATTATACATAAGAGTGTGGGTCATATGACTCACGGATAAACCCCTTGCCTACCATATGAGAGGCACCGGGCTCCATTCCAAGCACCACACACAAAATGTTTAGCCTCTTGTTCTTTTTGTGGAGAGAGCATTTGTGGATGGGGAAATTTAAATTGGTTATGGGCAGAATTAATAACACAAACACAGACACATGCTAATGTTCTAAGAATTACAGTCAGTTTAGTGGAGTTGCTGCCGAGCAGACCACTGCCTTTGAGATAGACGGTAGTCTCAGAGGGCTCTCAGAGGTCATGGATCTCTTAGATGGGAAAGTCAATGTGACAGAGACATTCATTAGACCAATTCGCTGGGACCAACAGCGACTTGGAAGTTGTGGGAGGTGGCTTTAGAAATTGTCACTCATCAGCTTTGAAAGAAAGCACAGCAAAACAGGTAAAGCTACGGTATGGAGTTTTATGGAATCCTTGCTCCCAGGTCCAGGTTTATTCTAGTAGGAAAGCAGACCAAAGCAGTGATTTGCTGATGAGTAACCAATTAGGGGCTGATCTGATCAATTTAAGCTTAGAAGCTGGGATGGAGCCCTTGAACTTGGGCAGGAAATGGAGGAGTGTGTCTTGGGCAGAAAGTACTTCCCGAAGGCAGTGCGAAAGGGAATAGGCTCCGAGTAGTATGAACACGGGCAGAGAATACCAAAGAGGGGCTCTTTAGGCAGTTGTTTCTGTAAGAAGCAAGGGAAGGTAGAAAGCAATGGGTACTGTCCCAAAGGACTGCACTCAACAGCTGGAGATGTTAAAAAAAAAAAAAAAGGCCAGGGTCCAACTCCCAGAGCTCTCTTGAGTTCAGACTATTTGGTATGTGTGAGGGGACAAGTAAGCTAGAGCCAGATCACAGAATTCTGACCTTAGTTGAATGAGAGGTCACTTAGGTTTCAGTTCAGTAAGTCCTCCCCGGCAGCAGAGAAGAAACCGCCGGTTTGGACAACTGGGCCAGAGGCCGGTAAGGAGGTTCTTTTCTAGGTGGGAGGTAAGGGTTAGATTCATGGTAAATTAGGTAAATTAACAGAGGCTGAGGTAGCTCTCCCCACCAACAAATTCATGGGCATATCTAATAAAATTCTCGGCAACAGCTCACCGACATAGCTTGTAAACTTCTAAAAAAAACTCCAGAAATTCCTTTGTAAGACTACGCAGGGCAAACTGGTTACAAAGGTACTGGGGGAGAGGTGGTTTTGTTTCTTACTGCGCTGAGCTGGAGGCAGGAGCTGGTGCAGACGCCAGGATGCAGACACACTGGGGGCGGGTGCTGTTTACAGACCCTCATGCCTTGCTCAGCCTACAGAGCCCAGGGGTGGCACCACCCACAGGGTGCTGGGCCCTAACACATCAATCATTAATCAAGACAATTCCTTACAGATTTGGCAATCTCATAGAGGCTTTTTTCCCCCTCAATTGAGGTTCCTTTTCCAGGTGAGTCTAGCTTGTGTCAAGTTGACCATAAAAAAATCAAAACAAAAAGACAAAACAAATAAACAAGGAAAAGAGTGGGGGCTGGAGACATGGCTCAGTAGTTAAGATCACTGGCTGCTATTCCCGAAGACCTGGGTTGGATTCCCAGCACCTACATGGAGGTTCACAGCTATCAGGAAATCCGATGCCCTGCTTTGTCTTCTGTGGGTACCAGGTATATATGTACATGCAGACAAAACACCCATACACATAAAAATAAATGGTAAATAAAAATATAAAATAACCATGATGGGGTTGAGCGTGGAGGGTGTTGAGACAGCTCACAGTGTAAAGGTGCTTGCGTTCTATTCCTGGGACTGATATGATAGAAAGAGAGAATAGGGCCATGACCTCTAAATGGGTCATGACACAAGCATGCCCGTACATATACAAATACAATAAATAAAAACACAATGTTGGTGAAAAAATGAATTATGAAGTGAAACTTGTATTCGTACATAAAATCCATTATACAATACTATTTAGAAATTGATGTTGGGGATAGAGAGATGGCTTAGTGGCTGAAAACTGGCTGCTCATGCAGAGGTCCTGGGTTCAATTCCAAGCATCCATATGGTGGGTTTCACCATCTGTAACATCTGTCCCATGGGATCTGGCACCCTCTTTTGACCTCTGTGGACAGCACACATGCACATGTTGACCAGATAACATATGGAGGCATAACACTCATGTACATAAGGTAAATAAAAAAATTTCAAAACTGGCTGAGCCGTGGTGGCGAACGCCTTTAATCCCAGCACTAGGGAGGCAGAGACAGGTGGATCTTTGTGAGTTCGAGACCAGCCTGGTCTACAAGCGCTAGTTCCAGGACAGGCTCCAAAGCTAAAGAGAAACCCTGTCTCGAAAAACAAAACAAAACAAAACAAAAAAAAAAAAGAAAGAAAATTTCAAAAGTGATGTTAGGGAGAGATGTGTTACTGAGATTTCTGTTGTCTTGTACTGCTTGAAGTAAGTATTTGGATTATGACTAAGATGCTGTTCCAAATTGGTAAAGAAAAGATGAAACTGTCAATAAAGTTAGCCGGGATAATTGGTTAGCTATTTTGAAAAACAAAGCAAAACAAAACAAACAACTATAGTTCTTCATCCTCTTCAACAGAACAATTCAGGGTGGATGAAGGGTTGGCCATACAAGTGAGTCTATCTGCACACTTCATTATTCTCTTGATTTTCATAATGGGTTAGAAATTATTGGTAGTTATGCACATGGATACAAGGTATTTAAATCACATCCACTCCCTGCTCCTCCACTCCAGGTCCTCCTGGCTTACCCCTAATATTCCCCTCCCAACTTAATTATGTCTTTTTTCTTTTAAAATAAACCTTTTTTTTAAAAAAAATTAAGTATACAATGTTCTATCTGCATGTATGTCTGCAGGCCAGAAGAGGGCACCGTATCTCATTACAGATGGTTGTGAGCCACCATGTGGTTGCTGGGAATTGAATTTAGGACCTTTGGAAGAACAGTCAGTGCTCTTAACCTCTGAGCCATCTCTCCAGCCCCCGTTTATGTCTTTTTTATATATATATAAAGGATTTAACGGTAAAGATTAAGAAGAAAATAAGGTGACTATATGTGCATGAGACTGGGAAAAGACATTTTAAATTTAACAGAGATATAGGGAACACAAAAGCTGCCTTAAAAACAAGCCACAAAGGCTCAGTGAATAAAGGAACTTGCTGCTCGATGATTCAAGCACTACGGCCTGAGATCAGTCCCTAGAGTCCACATAGAGATTGGAGAGAAATGAAGACACAATGCGTGCACATATAGCACACCAATGTTTAATGTAGGGTACGGGAGTGGAGAACATCTACTCATGAATTCCTTCGTTAGAGGATGTTTATTGAGCAGCTACATTCCCCAGGCACCCTCTCACTTCCAGAATCAGTACAAAGTTCCTTCTCAATGACCTATTCTAGTGAGGGAAGACACACAGATAGTTAGCATGTTAGGTGGTAAGTGTGTCTGTTTTCTAGTGTTGCCATAGCAAAATACCACAAAATGGCTAACTTACAGGAAGAGAAAACTAGTTTCCCACAGTTCTGGAGGCTGAAAGGCTGAAAATCCTCTAAGGATTTTCCTCCTTCATCTCAACTTCCGCTGGACACCGATAATCCTTAGCTTCATTGCACACTGTTGGATATAGCACTCCCCTGTATATCTGTGTGTCTTTCAAAAATGATAATAGCTGGGCAGTGGTGGCGCACCCCTTTAATCCCAGCACTCAGGAGGCAGAGGCAGGTGGATCTCAGTGAGTTTGAGGCCAGCCTGGTCTACAAGAGCTAGTTCCAGGACAGCCAGGACTGTTACACAGAGAAACTCTGCCTTGACAAATCAAAACAAAACAATGATAATAGTTATGAGATTTGGAGTTCTACCTTAACTTAGATTAGTGTTACCTGTACCAGAGCACATCTACAGACGTCCTAGAATGAGCCCTTAAACATGTCTTTAAACTTCTAAAAAATATTCTATTTATTTTATGTCTATGAGTGTTTTGCCTGCATGTATATCTGCGTGAAGCACATGTGTGTTGGGTATCTGCAGAGATCCAAAGACGTCAAGTGGATCTCCTGGACCTGGAGTTAATGACATTTGTAAGCACTGTGTGGGTGCTTGGAGTCAAGAACAAGTGCTTTTAACCATTGAAACATCTCTCCAACACTGAACATATCTTTTAAAATGTTGATTTTTATTTTTTAATTTTGAGATTTTTTTTAAAGATTTCTTTTTTATGTGCTTTGGTGGTTTTTCTGCATGTATGTCTGTGTGAGGATGTCAGATCCCTGGAACTGGAGTTACAGTTTTGAGTTGTCATGTGAGTGCTGGGAGTTGAACCTGGGTCCTTTGGAAGAGCAGCCAGTAATCATAATCACTTCTTCAGCCCCCTTATTTTTATTTTTATTTATGTTTATTTTATT
This sequence comes from Dicrostonyx torquatus, assembly GCA_028555095.1. Taxonomy (NCBI): domain Eukaryota; kingdom Metazoa; phylum Chordata; class Mammalia; order Rodentia; family Cricetidae; genus Dicrostonyx; species Dicrostonyx torquatus. Next base: position 523,061 of record JAQHUG010000432.1, on the reverse strand, counting down.
TATGTGTGTGTTGTATGTCTACATAAGTGTATGTGCACCACACATGGGCAAATGCCTGAGGACAGAGGGTATTGGAAGCCCTGGAACTAGAGCTATAGATGGTTGTAAGCCACCAGATATGAGTGCTTGTAGAAGGAGATTGCTCTTTCATTTCCCAGCCACCCAGACCCAAATAATCACACAGAAACTATATTAATTACAGCACTGGCCCAGGCGGTGGTGGCACACGCCTTTAATCCCAGCACTCGGGAGGCAGAAGCAGGCGGATCTTTGTGAGTTCGAGACCAGCCTGGTCTACAAGAGCTAGGTCCAGGACAGGCTCCAAAGCTACAGAGAAACCCTGTCTCAAAAAACAAAAACAACAACAAAAAAATTACAACACTGTTTTGCCTATTAGCTCAGGCTTCTTATTAACTAACTATTGCATTTTCAATTAACCCATTTATATTAATTTGTGTATGACCACAAGGCTGTGGCTTACCGGGTAAGGTTCTATTCTGGTGTCTTTCTCCTTAGGCAGCTACATGGCATCTCTCTGACTCTGCCTACCCTATCTATATATTTCTTCCACCCCAGCCATATTCTTCCCTGCTATAAGCTGAAGCAGCTTCTTTATTAGCCAATGGTAATAAAACATATTCATAGCCCACAGAGGGAAATCCCACATCAAGTGCTGGGAACCAAATTCAGGGCCTCTGCAAGATTAGTAAGCAAACATTTATTTATTTACTTGGGTTTTTGAGACAGGGTTTCTTGGTTTCTCTGTAGCTTTTGGAGCCTGTCCTAGGACTCACTCTGTAGACCAGGCTGGCCTCAAACTCACAGAGATTCGCCTGCCTCTGCCTCCCAAGTGCTGGGATTAAAGGTGTGCACCATCACCACCTAGTGAGACTGTTGTTATATTTTACATGCATTCTCTCATTATTTCTAGACATCTGTAGGATGAATTTATTGCAGATGTCATTTTATAAGCTAAGAAATACAATTTCAAAAACCTTTAGTGATTGTCCAAGTAGTTGCATCGTGTGAGTTATGGATAATTATGAGCCACCACGAGGGTACTGGGAACTAATCCTGGATCCTCTGTAGGAACAACATGTGTTCTTAACCACTGGGATGTCTCTTCAGCCCTCAAGTTGCATTTTTCTTTAACAAGACAAAGCAAAAGCAAGTTAGCCAGGGGTATTATAAAATCAATTGCTCCTGTTCATGGTGAAGTGGGAGCCCTCCATATTATTGATCAACATATTGATCAACACAGCAGCTTCTTGTGTTGATCAACCAGCTATTTCCTCCAGCCCTAGATAACCTTGACAATCTGTTTTAGAGAACCAAGTTACCAAATTGCTCTGTTTGGCAGTGACTCCCATTCTTTTGTTGTTTGGAGTGATTTATGTACACTTGTTCTTAAAGGGACAGTCCTATTTAAACAGCACTGCAAGAGTTAGAAGTCTTCAATGCTTTGTCAACTGACTTGTCCAGAGCAATTAAAATTACTATCTATAACACTGGCCTTTAAAACATAAAAATTTAATTTTAGAACAGTCATTTGACAAAGGATTAAGCATCTCTAATCCCCTTAAAATTGCTTTGGCCACAAAACAAGGGTTCTGTTTCTAGGGGCTGCTCAAAAGCATTGACTTGGAAAATGGAAATGGTTGCTAGAGCCATTGCTTCTCGTTTATTTCAAATATATCCTGGTTTTCTATGTGGAAAAACGTGAAAGCAACTGGGCTTTAGTACTTAGTACTTAAGAGCGTCATTTGAATTTTAACAGAGCTCTTAAAGAAAATGAAATTACACTCATTTATTTGTGTGTGTATATGTATACTTGTGTGATTTGTGTGTGTGCATATGTACACTTGTGTGATCTGTGTCTATACATATACATACATTTGTGTGATTGTGTGTGTGCATGTGCATATGTACACTTGTGTGCATGGTACAAAACGCTTGTGGAAGTCAAAGGACAATCCACAGAGAAGTCAGGTCTCTCTTTACACCACGTGGTTCTTGGAGATCAAATTCGGATAGTCAGCCTTGACAGCAAGTGGCTTTACCTGCTCAACCATCTCACAAGCCCTAAAGCTCTTAATATATAAGGTTGGGGCTATTTCTTTTTTCTTTTTTTTTCTTTCTTTTTTTTTTTTTTTTGGTTTTTCGAGACAGGGTTTCTTTGCAGCTTTGGAGCCAATCCTGGAAGTAGCTCTTGTAGACCAGGCTGGTCTCGAACTCACAGAGATCCGCCTGCCTCTGCCTCCCGAGTGCTGGGATTAAAGGCGTGCGCCACCACCGCCTGGCCAGGTTGGGGCTATTGAAAATATAGATGAGCATGACTATACCTGTGTCTTAGTTGGAAATCTTATTCTTCTTAAGCATCAAGCATCTTAATCTTTGATCTTAAGCATCAAGACCAAAAGCAATTTGGGGAAGAGGGTATTTTTGTTGGTTGGTTGGGTTTTTGACACAGGGTCTCACTATCTAGCTCTGGTTGTCCTGTAGACGAGACTGTCCTTAAACTCAGAGATTCATGGGCCTGCCTCTGCCTCCCTAGTGCTGGGATTAAAGGCGCGCGCTGCTGCCACTACCACCACCTGATTGTTTTTTTTCTTACTCCTTCCACATGACAGTTTATCATCAAAGGCAGGAACAAAGGGCACAGGAACCTGGAGGCAGGAGCTGATGCAGAGGCCATGGAGGAGTGCTGCTTACTGCCTTGCTCCTCACGACTGCCACAGTGGGCTTTCTTCTATTACCCAAGGCTACCACCCCAGGAAATGGCAACACCCACAATGGACTGGACTCTCCCTCATCAATCATTAGTTAAGAAGGAGCCTATAGGCTTTGTGTGTGTGTGTGTGTGTGTAACAATTTCCTCCAAGAGTGAAATATTTCCCCCTGCAGGGAAGCTCCTTGAGCAGGATAGTAAACAACTCCAAAGGGCTTTAGAAAGTCCCCGGAGCGGGGTGGTGGTGGCACACATCTTTAATCCCAGCACTCAGGCAGAGGCAGGCTGATCTCTGTGAGTTCAAGACCAGCCTTGTCTGCAAGAGCTAGTTCCAGGACAGGCTTCAAAGCTACAGAAAAACCCTGTCTCCAAAAACCAAAAACAACAACAACGAAGGCCCGGGAACTGATGAGACTCACTAGGCAATCAAGACTGAGAGTCCCTCTCAGAAGAGCAGAGCCAAGCTGCAAAGAAGACTCCCAGCTGCCGGGAAGAAGCAGAAACCAGCTGAGATTCCAACCACCTGAGGCCCCTGGAAAGGACACTCCCCACCCTGTGGAGCTGTCTGCCCACTGTGCAGTGCGCTCCAGGCTCCCAGCTTTGGGAGCTGTCACCCATGCTGGGGTGGGCTTTGGTGACACAGCTGTCTTTGAGTCATTTCAGCTCCGGTAAGTGACCCCTCACCTGTGTTCCTGTAAGTAATCAGTTCACTAAATCGGACTTCGGTGGTATTCATCCTTTAGTCTGTCCTGGTTCCCTAACTGGGGCAAGTAGACAGGGGTGTTGTATCCTCAGGGAAAGTTTTGTCACCCAACAAGGCTGGCTTACAGCTTAATCTTGTGGAGGCATTTTCTCAGCTGAAGTTCCCTTCTCTCAGATGACACCAGCTTGAATCAAGTTGACACAAAACTAGCCAGAATAACATGTTTGTGGGGAAAACTGTGTTTTCAAAAAAATTTTTAAGAGTCCAAGTTTTAAGAAATTCTATACTTTTTGTGAATGAGTATTTTGCCTGCACTGTGTGCGTGATGGTACCTGCTCTGCCACTAAAGCTGCAGTTCCTGTCTTGATGTAAGATATTTTTCTGAAAGAAAGAATCATCACGGGAGTATGGCTCAATGTTAGTGACTTTGTGTCACGTGTAACAGCCAGGGTTCCACCCTCAGCAAGACACGCCAAGACCCAAAACCGGTTAGCATTCTAGTCCTACTTTTTAGTATTAAATGTTATAAATATCTGACTTGAATTTTGTCTAAGCAAGGCATAACATAATAATCAGCTAAATTTTATACCTTAAGCTGGAGAGAGGGAAGAGTGGTAAAGAGCAGGGGGCTGGATTCAAATCCCAGGACCCATACTGTGGCGCACAATTGGCTCTACCACCAGTCTCAGGGGATCCAACACTCTTCCTCAAGAATCCACCCCCTAAAACTTTGTTGCATTATGATACCACGAGGAGGCCCTTTAGTTTTAGTTTTTGTTTCTAAATGAGGTTTTTATTTTCTCCAAACCCTGGTTAGTCATGGAGTAATTTCAGCTGAAAGCCTGGTTCATGTCACAATGCGCACACTGATGTACTGTGCTGTTATTATTAGCCAACTTTAGACAGGATGTGATAATTATGTGGGAAAGACCCATGTAGGAGAAGGGGAGCATCCAGTTGTGGGGTTTTAAAGATTGAGAACATCACAAGGCTATGGTCTAGGGATGGTTTCCAGCAGAGTGAAACATCTGACTTTGGACAATTTCCTTTCTCTGTGACTCGATCACTTTATCTGTAAAATGTGAATAAGGAAGGTTTTCTGAGAGTTAGATGCATCTGTACCTGGGGAGACACTTAGAAATGGGTGGACACATGATGGGACCAATTATATATGTAAAAATAAAAATCAAGACACTTTGAACCATTAAAATGGTATCATCATTTTGGGTCCTTAGTTATCCATCAGGATTTTTCCCATGAAAGAAATGTGTTGCTGTTTTTCTGGTGTTCCTGGCCAGTTTTTTTAAATTATCTTTTCATAAACATTCTTTATTGCTACCTTTACTAAAACAGTTAACTTCTCCTAACTTGCACACCAGAAAAGCTTAGAAAGCCAGAAAGCCAAGGGGTTAACTAGTGGAACATCTTGAGAGAGAAGAGAAGCAAGTTAGAATTATATGTTCCAACAGGTGTCTTATGTTGTGAACTCATTAAACCACATGAATGTGTGAAAATAATACCTTGTTCTTGCAGGACACTTTTTACATCCCCCCCCCCCGCAGAACTTTCTTGTCTAGTATTTCATTTGTTCTCATAAGCCCCATGTGTGGTAGGGAAAGCAGGTATTCTCATTTGATGTAAAAAGGAGCTAAATCCACAGAGGGTGAATTTCTTTAACATTTATTGAGCCTTTACAGTGTGAGAGGAATTTGTGACATAAGGATGGATAAAACATGTGCTGGGGATAGATAGGGCTCGACACTTCAGCTCTTGCTTACCATGCACAAAGTTCTAGGTTTGACCAGCAACACACACAGAGACACACACACAGACACACACAGACCCACAGACATACACAGATACATACACAAAGACACAATTGACACACACACAGAAATGCACGTACATACACACAGAAAGACACAGACTCACAGAGAGAGACGCACACAGGCACACACACAGACACAGAGAGACACACAGACACACACAGGCACACAGACAAACACAAACATATGTTGTAAGAGGTTCACGGGCTGTGTTCCCAGCACCAGAGAGGAGCGCAGCCATTTGTTCCCAGTGCCTGGCTCCCGGCTGCTAGTTTATGCCCAAAATAACCACACGAAAATTATATTAATTTAATACACTGCCTGGCCCATTATTGTTAGCCTTTTCTTGGCTAACTGTGACATCTTAAACTAACCCATTCCTAATAGTCTGTGTGTCACCACGAGGTGGTGACTTATTGGAAGATTCTAACCTGAATCCATCTCGGGCCGGAGCATCATGGCGTCTCTGGCAGTGCCTTCTTTCTCACTGCCTTCCATTCTGTCTACTCCGCCCACCTAAGGGCTGTGTCTTATCTTACAGGCCAGGCAGTCTTCTTTATTAACCAATTAAAGCAACCCAAATACAGAAGATCCCTCCTACACCAAACATATACAAACACACACACATACACACATACATACACAGCGACACACATAGATACACACATACACATAGATACATACACAGAGACACACATAGACACACATACATACACACAGAGAGACACAGACACGCAGAGAGAGACACACACACAGGCTCACAGACACACACACAGAGACACACAGACACTGACACACAGATACACAGACATACATACACACAGATACACAGAGACACACAGACACAGACAGACACACACACAGACACCCCCCCCAGAAGAAAAGACATAGTATATACCTGTAACTAAAACAATTACTGAAATAGCCGGTACTAGACCATGTAGACCATAGATACCTGTACATAGTTCTTGCTTTGGATTCTAAACAGCTGCTGATAAATACTGAGTCATCAGCTTCCCAGGGAAAACATAGTTCTGACATGTTGAATTGCCAATTTCTGTGCTATAACTATTCCCATAGCTAATTTCAAGCTACTAATGCGATATCATTGAACAGAATGTTGACAAGGCCTGCACAGTGGGATTTCTCCCCCGACACGATGCAGTGGGCAGCACAGCTACAGGAAAGCATAGTAAACTAGGAAGTGATGACTCTTGAGTATTTATTATTTGTGCTTTAATATGCCTTTTATGAAATATGCATTTGATTTTTATTATTAAAGTTTTAAAATTATTTTTATTTATGTGTCTGTGTGTGTATCTGTGTAAGTGACTGTTTCATGCATGCAAGTTCCCTTGGAGGACAGAATAGGACTTTGGGTTCCCTGGAGGTAGGGTTCCTGGCAGTTGTCAACTGTCCCACGTCAGTATTGGGATCTGAATCTGGGTACTCTGTCAAATCAACAAGCACTTGTAACCAATGAGTCATCTCTCCACCCCCTTACTATGGAGCTGCCATGTTTTTTCTTTTGGATTTTCAAGACAGGGTTTCTTTGTGTAACATAATAACAGCCTAGCTGTCCTGGAACTCACTCTGTAGACCAGGCTGGCTTAAACTCAGTGAGATCCATCTGCCTTTGCCTCCTGAGTGCTGGGATTAAAGGTGTGCACCACCATGTCCTGCAAGTTTCCTTCCCCCCACCTTTTTTATTATATATACAGTGTTCTGTCTGCATGTGTGCCTACAGACCAGAAGAGGGCGCCAGATCTCATTATAGATGGTTGTGAGCCACCATGTGGTTGCTGGGAATTGAACTCAGGACCTCTAGAAAAATAGTCAGTGCTCTTAACGTCTCCAGCCCTGTCAGGCAAGTTTCAATAATTTAATTTCAGAATGCTGTGTTTAACAATGAGTTCATAATATTCATGTTTAACAATTGACACTAACACCAGGCAGTGGAGGCAAAGGCAGGCAGAGCTCTGAAAGTTTGAGGTCAGCCTGGTCTACTGAGCAAGTTTCAGGACAGAGCCAGGGCTGTTACATAGAGAAACTCTGTCTCAAAATAAAAACAAAACAAAACAAACAAACACGGAAAGGTAAATAACCCCTTACCATAGATCTGTAAGTAATCTGCTCGTCGAACTGGACATGAGGGCTATCCATACTTTGATGTGTCCTGGTTCCCTAGCTGGGGTAAGGAGACAGGGGTGTTGTATCTCCCAGGTAAAGTTTTGTCACCCAACAAGGCTGACTTACAGCTGGATCTCATGGAGGCATTTTCTCAGCTGAATTTCCCTTCTCTCAAAAGACACCAGCTTGTACCAAGTTGACATAAAACTAGCCAGAATAACGTGTTTGTGGGGAAAACCATATTTTCCAAAAAAGTTTAAGAGTCCAAGTTTTTTTTAAAAAAAAAATATTTAAGGGGGCTGGAGAGATGGCTCAGTGGTTAAGAGCACTGACTGTTCTTGCAGAGGTCCTGAGTTCAATTCCCAGCAACCACATGGTGGCTCACAACCATCTGT
>JAQHUG010000432.1:474253-514489 GCA_028555095.1 Dicrostonyx torquatus | reverse complement strand
TTTTGTTGTTTTGTTTTGTTTTGTTTTTCGAGACAGAGTTTCTCTGTGGCTTTGGAGCCTGCGCTGGAACTAGCTCTTGTAGACCAGGCTGGTCTCGAACTCACAAAGATCCGCCTGCCTCTGCCTCCCGAGTGCTGGGTCATTCTTGGCTTTTTAAACAACCCACATCCTGCCTGTCCTGTTTCAAGTAGTACAGCACCAGAGCTGAGGATCAGGTTGCTGAGGTTAATGGGAAATCTTTTGGATGACACAGAAGAGTAAAGCCTTCATTCTACAGACAGTAAAGGGGAGTGGAGTGTTCTCACAGATGTATGCTTGGCTCATGTAATTTCTGGCTGCTTGTGGAGAAAGCATGCTGAGATCAGTGTGAACTGTGTGGCGATTAGTTAAGAGGCTCGGGAAGGCTACAGAAAGGGTTGTATGAGCCAAAGTGATGATGGTCGAGATGGAGACATTATAGGGCAGCCAAAGACATGAAGCTTATTCACAATAGATAAGAAGTAAAACCAGCCTAGATGTCCATCGGCAGATAAAATGGATAAAGCAAATGTAACACGTATGCACAATGCAATTTTCTTCAGCCATAAAGGAAACTTAAATCATGATATTTGAAGGAAGGTAGATGGAACTGGAGATCATTCTGGGTTTTGCTTTATTTTGAGACAAAGTCCTATATATCCTTTGCTGATTTTTAACCTCACTATTTAGACCATGCCTGGTGTATATGACATGGGGATCCAACATGGGGGTCCATGTATGCTAAGAAATCAGTTGACACCCTGAGCTACATCTCTATCCCAACAATGAACCTGAACTATTTGCAGTGCTGGGACAGAACCTAGGGCCTTATCCATGCTGGGCAAGCTCTATACTGCTGAGCCATATTCCCAGCCCTTAGACATAGGAGCCCTAGTGAAATCAGCCAGACTCAGAAAGACAAATACCACATGATTTCTTTCATATGTCAACTGTAGACCGAACGTGTTGGCTAGGGAGACAGATATGTTAAGGAAATGGGAAGGAAGAAGAAAAAGAGAAAGTAACAATTCATATGACATGAAACTGGGTGTGGGAGTGAGGAAAAGAAGGACAGTGGAGAGGGACAAATAAGAAAAAAGGGTGACATAAGTGGATGGAATTCCATAATGCAAATAATTACTTTGTATAGGGCATCTTCCTTCCTTCTCCTTCTTCCCCTCCTCCTCCTCTTCTTCTTTCAAGCTACGGTTTCTCTGTATCTTTGGAGCCTGTCCTGGAACTAGTTCTTGTAGACCAGAATGGTCTTGAATTCATGGAGATCTGCCTGCCTCTGCCTCTCGAGTCCTGGGATTAAAGGTGGTGTGCGTCACCACTGTCTGTCCATTGTGATCCCACCAGATGAAGCAGTGAAGGGATGCTTAAAAGAAATCCCACACTAGCTCAGAACTGAGAGATAGATATTTATTTAGGAGTAAACTTACAAATGAACGGTGGATGGAGATCGAACCCAAACAATCTGAATGAGCAATCGGCGAAAAGGAGCAGTGGTATCTTGTTTTAAAATATTTATGTTATTGATATGTATGTATGTCTGTGTCTGCTAATGTCAGTAGGGCCAGAAGAGGGCACTGGATTCCCTGAAGTAAGAGTTACAGATTTGAACTAGCATCCTCTAGAAGAGCAGTAAATGCTCTTAACCACTGAGCCATCTCGCCGTCCCAGAAAGGATATCTTCTTTTTTTTTTTTTAAAGATTATTTATTTATTATGGATACAATATTCTGCATGTGTGTGTACCTGCACCCCAGAAGAGGGCACCAGATCTCATTACAGATGGCTGTGAGCCACCATGTGGTTGCTGGGAATTGAACTCAGGACCTTTGGAAGAAGAGTCAGTGCTCTTAACCGCTGAGCCATCTCTCCAGCCCCCGAAAGGATATCTTCTTATCCTCTTTGCCATAAGAAGAGGGAGGCTCAGGAAAGTAAAGATACGCAAGGGCCTGTTATTTGTTATAGAGAAGTTTGTTCTTTCCTTCACCAAATATTCAATACCCGATATGTTTTGACAGCTAGGAATACAGAATAATAAATTCCTGAGCTCATGAAGTTTACAATCTACAGGGAGGAGATTGAATGAACAAAGAGGGTAAATATTTTAGAATAAGGACGTGGATTTTCACTCTGAATGAGCAGGGAAGTAATGTAAGCTCCTTTGAAGTAGATATTTAAAAAAATTGTCTTAGTGCTCTTTTCTTAGGCTTTTGCATGACAACTAAATTATTGAATGGTGAAATTGAGTATTTTCTTTTTTAAAGATAACTTATTTATTTTTATTTCATGTGCGTTGGTATTTTGCATGCATGTATGTCTGTGTGAAGGAAGGTGTTGAATCCCTTGGAATTAGAGTTATAGACAGTTGTTAGCTGCCACGTGGGTGCTGGGAATTGAACCAGGATCTTCTGGAAGAGCAGCCAGTGACCTTAACCACTGAGCTATTTCTCCAGGCCCTGAAATTGATATTTTCTAGCTCAAGAATGATATGACTTTATGTATTTAAGAGGGTCCTTATGTTGGGAATACACATTCATGATGATCAGTGGGAACAAGGACCCCAGTTGGAGGATGTGTTAGTGAATTTGCTAGTACTGTGACGAAGTACTAGACATAAGGAAGTTAGGGAAGGAATTCTTTATTTTGGCTCTCAGTTTGAGAGGGTTCAGTTCACCATCTTTTAGCGCTGTTATTCCTGGGACCCTTGAGAGACGAAACACTATAGTCATGAGAACAGAGCTTCTTCATGGTGGACAGAAGACAGAGAAAAGACCAAGTCTTTAGAATAAGATGTTAGTTTTTATACCTTGGAACTTGTGGTGAGCAGGTTCTGGCAAGTTCCTGAGATCTCCACAAGGCATCTTTGCTAGTGCCTCAGTGCAAAATGCTTCTCTTATTTCTCTATCTGTCTGTCTCTGTGTGCACACACGGCATGTATGTGTGTACAAGTTAGCAGACAACTTTGAGTTTTGGTCTCTGCTGTTGGCCACTGCATATGCAGGCTAGGTGGCCTGTGAACTCCTAGGGATGTTCATGATTCTCATGTTTCCACCTCGTGTAACCACAGGAAGACACAGATTATAGACATGTAGGTTTTGGGGATTCAAACTTGGGTTCTTTTGTTGTTGGTGGTGTTTTATTTATTTATTTATTTATTTTCTGAGACAGGGTTTCTCTGTGTAGCTTTGGAGCCTGTCCTGGAACTCGCTCACATAGACCCGGCTGGCCTTGAACTCACAGAGATCCACCCGCCTCTGCCTCCTGAGAACTAGGATTAAAGGAGTGTGCCACCACTGCCCAGTCCCAAACTTGGTTCTTGTCATTTTACAGCAAACCGTCCACGCAGCCATTTGCACAGCTTTGCCTTATTTTTAAGGGCACCAGTCTCTTTAATCAACGCGCTCTTCCTGCTCACAACGTTCACTCCTTTATTTTTGGCTAGATAGTTCATTTTAAAGTCTTTCACCTCTTTTTTTTTCTGCTCCCAGTTTTTCAGCATAGCTGTAAATTAATGCAGCCACTGGTAAGCTTGCCCTGACTGAAAACTATGCTGTCTACATGTTTTCCTCCTCCAAATTACTCTTATTACCTTGAGACCCAGCCTCCCACAAAGTTTCAGGACACAGAAATCATGTAAACAAATTATTTGTCTGAACCTAATATGCATGGGGCTCTATTCCAGCTCGCTCAATGCTCTTTGTTCCCCTCAGAAACCACGAGAACTTTGACTCTACTGTCTAAATTTTTATAACCATTCTGATCTTCCGAGCTTCCGTTAGACTCGCCCATTAACCTATGTGTACAGACAGCATTCTTGAGTTTCTCCCAAAACTTTGCCAAATTGTTCCTGTAAACGCATTCCAAAGGCCAATCACGTTGTCAGGGTTTCTCACAGCAACAGCCGTATTTTCTGATAACCATTGTCCGTATGTTTTGTTTGTTTTGTTTTTTTTTATCATCACAGTAAAAAAAAAAAAAACTTGATGGAACTACTTCCTTTCCTGCAAGGGTGGAAGGATTTGTTTTTGCGGATAATTCCTGCAATTTTAGAGAGTTCAGTGCATGGTTGGTTGGCCCTGTGCACTTGGGCAGAGTGTCAAGGTAGCAAAAGTGTGTGCTGGAGGCTGTTTTGTTTTCACATCCTGGCTAATAGGAACCTGAGAGGATGGGGCACCAAAGGAAGGGTCGGGATAAGGTGTGGTCCCATGAATGTGCCGCCAAGACCCTGCTTCCTCCAACTGAGCCTCGGCATCTTCTTGTCATCCTTTCATTATATTCATAGTATAATTTCATCATATTATGAATGTATCAATGAACAAGTGCTTAGTTAGGTGAGAGCCCTCAAGATGTAGTTGCATCTGGAATCACCATCTCAGGCACTCCTAGAAATGTGCTTCACCAATCCCCTCGGTGTTTTGTTTGAAAAGTTGATTGATGTGCATGCATGTGTGCCCCCATGATTTTACATGCGCCACAAGCACGCAGGTGTTCTCAGATGCCAGAGGCATTAGAACCCCATGGGACTGGAGTTACACAGGACTGTGAGCCGCTTAGTGTTGGTGTGGAAACCTGAACCTTGATCCGTAGTGAGAGCAATACTAGCCCTTAACCACGGAGTTACCTCTCCAGCATGTCCTCATCTTGGTGTTTCTTAATTGAACCAAGTTGACCATCAGAACCATTCATCCCAGAGGCTACTGTAACACTTTAAGGAAGAGTTCCTTATGGCTTGATACAGAGGTGGAGGGGTGGGGGTCCTAAGAGATGGGTAGATCACGACTATATTTTGAAAGTGAACCCAGCAGGACCAGCTCATATACTAGCTGTGTGGTTCAAGGGAAAGGGCAGAGTTAAGACAATTGGAAAGCCTGAGTAGGAGGAAGGTTACTGATGCATTTGATTGGACAAAGTACATACACAGGGAGGAGTGGAGTTAAGATTGGGGCCTGAAGATCAGGAGCAGAACAGAGGCTTAGGTGTTAGGGCTCCCCACTTATTTGGGTTTTAGAAACATATTGGCAACCTTTTCAAGTTTTTTTCCTGATGAGTCATCCCCAAATTGCTTGTTTGAGAACCCAAACGTTTGGATTATCCCTCAATCATACATTTAAGTTTTGACATGCCAATTAAAATTTTTTAATGATTTATTTTATTTTATGTGTATGATTGCTTTGCCTATGTGTATGTATATATGCATGCCTGGTGCTGATGGAGGTCAGAAGAGGGGTTGGATCCCCTGGAACTGGAGTTACAGATAGTTATGAGCAAATATGTGGGTGTTAGGAAGCGAACCTGGGTCCTCTAGAAGAGCAACACATTACTTAACCACTGAGCCAACTCTCTAAGCTCCTGGACATGCTAATTTTGGGGAATTTATCAGACACCTATTATGGACTAAATTTCCTATGTTTGAGCCCTATCCACTCTGTGACAACATTTAAAGACGGGGCCTTTAGGGTGCTCGGTAAGGTTAGGGAAGTTCTTAAGACACAGATGTGATTCACTAAAACCACTGTGTGCTTCATAAGGAGAAGACTTGACCCAGGAGACTGTTAAGTATTACCAGCTTCGAGGGCAAAAGGTTCCCCAGTTGTAGCTCAAAAGGGAAGTTTTCTCCCATGGAAGTTGTTACAGCTCTGAGGGAAAAGATCCTGGCAGCAGGGAGCCAAGGAATACCACAACAACCTCACCCAAGACATTTGTTGGGAGAGACCCAAGAGGGTGGCTGCCTCTGCTGGGAACCGAGAAAAAGGCATGCTTATATAGGGTTTCTTGGGGGAGATGTTTTCCAGGATGGAAATTTCCAATGTGGGGGCTGGTGGGATTTCAAGTCAAGCCCAGGGATTGGTGGGTTTTGCTAAGGCTTTTCACCTGGAGGTGGGCTTGGACCTTTTACCCTACAGCTGTGGCCAGCTTGGGCCACTTAGCAAGTTCTGGTCTAGTTCTAGCCTAACTTCAGAGCAAAGGAGGGAGGGAAGTAGAAGAGGAAGAAGAAGAGCAGGAGGAGAAAAAAAAGAGGAGGAGAGAGCAAAAGACTGTCTTCATTTGTGGCCAGAAGGTGGCATCTATAAGCCAGAAAAAGGAGCCTCATCACATAAGACCCGAATGACATCTGGATTTTGGACTCCTAACCTCCAGAAAAATGAGAAAATAAATGTTTATTGTTTAAGCCACCCAGGCTGTGGAACTATCTAGTGAGTAACCAAATGTGAATTCGAAGTTCAAGAGAGAGTCTGGCCAGGTGTGGTGGCACATGCTTTTAATCCCGGGCAGAGGCAGGTGGATCTCTAAATTCGAGACCACATAGTGAGTTCCAGGAGCTATGCAGAGAAACCCTTTCTCCGAAAAAGAATGTAGGCGGTTGGGCAATGATCTAGATTTGGCTATCCATAGCAGATAAACCTATGCAATTGAATGCAGTCAGTCAGTTATATTGCAAAGAGAACAGTGGCAGAGCGCCAGGCTCTTGAACATTAAATATGGGTCAACAGCGAGGAGCCAACAATTGGGTGTTAGGTGAGACTTTTCCTTGGGATGTGTGAACAAATGTCTATTTGCCCCAGATGGTGAATCAACAACAGATCAAAGTAACAACTCTTCAAGTCCAGCTTGGAGAGCATGTGCATTTATTGGGGTCACATACATAAATATGGTTAAGAGGCACTTTCCAGGAACAGGTATGACTCAAAGACAGCTGCATCACCCAAAAACAGCAAATAGGCAACAGCAACCAAAGCACATCAGCATGGGTGAGGGGTCATGGCAGTGGTGACCCTGAAGCTTTCAGTACAACCTGCATCCAGGTCTGAGAGTCTCCTCCAGGCAGCTGGCCTGGTGCGAGCATCTCCTCCCCCAGCTATTGGTTACCATTCTCATAACCTTGGGGGGTGCTCTGTGAATCTTGTTAGTTCTAAAAACTTGCTGAGACTTACGAGTTGTTTACTCCTTAAGTCTAATGAGCTTCCTGACTCCCTCCTGGAGGCAATGTCTGAGTCCAACAGAATCAAGGGCAGCAACTATAACCTAGAAGCTAAAGGAAGAAAGTGTAATGCGAGGGAGTGGCTATGTCTTGTTGACTGATGTTTCTGTCCCACCCAGTTCTGCAGTCATTTAGTCCCAAAGAAATACACATGAACCAGCATGTGATTAAACTGGACCCTCTGAATGTGGCTGACAATGGGGGCTGACTGAGAAGCCATTGATAATGGCATGGGACTTGTTTCTACTGCATGTACTGGCTTTTTGGGACCCTAGTCTATTTGGATGCACAGCTTCCTAGGCCTGGATGTAGTGGGGGAGGGCCTTGGACTTCCCACAGGGCAGGGTACCCTGCCTTCTCCTAAGGCTGGAAGGGGAGGGAGGAGGATGAGTGGGAGGGGAATGGGAGGAGGGGAGAAGTGGAAGTTTTTGAATGGAAAAATAAATAAATAAAAAAAGGAAACCTCTGGTAAGAGAAAGCAAACTTTTTAATGATGAACTGGAAAATAAAATTAGAAATATTAGAAATATGAAAAATAAAAAAAGAAATACAGAGGTCTACATTAATTATAAACTGATTGACCTAGTAGCTCAGGCTTCTTCTTCTTCTTTTTTTTTTTTTTTTTTTTTTTTTTTTTTTTTTTTTTGGTTTTTCGAGACAGGGTTTCTCTGTGGCTTTGGAGCCTGCACTGGAACACTGGAACTAGCTCTTGTAGACCAGGCTGGTCTCGAACTCACAAAGATCCGCCTGCCTCTGCCTCCCGAGTGCTGGGATTAAAGGCGTGCGCCACCACCACCCGGCCTCAGGCTTCTTATTAATTAATTCTTATAACTTATATCAGTCCATAATTCTTGCATACACATACAAGACAGGCAAGGCAGTCATGTCTTGCTTGCTCTGTGTCTGGCTTCCTTTGCATCTGGTGACAATTACAGACTGAAACTTCCCTCTTCCCAGAATTCTGGTTGCCCCACCTATACTTCCTCCCTGGTTACCCTGCCTATACTTTCTGCCTGGCTACTGGCCAATCAGCGTTTATTTAAAATACAAGTGACAGGGTACAGATCATTGTCCCACAGCAATGTCTAATGCTGATAATTCTGGAAAGCTGAGGGCAGGGCTTATTGATTATTAAATTTTACCACTTTTGGTTTTGAGCCTAACCTTTAATGGCTGAGCCATCTCTCCAGCCCTAGATTTTACAATTTTTAATGACTGTTTTTCATGTGATATCTTCAATTTTCTCTCTGAAGTAGGGAGCATGATCAGTTCAGGTAGAGTTGGGAGAAATGAGGGAATGGCAGTATATGAGATGCTGAGAGAGAAGAAGAGAGGAAGTGCGAGTTGACAAGAAAATGGTTATCAAATTTCTGGGGACCATAGAAGGTCTATTTCAGATAGACAAAAGGCAGCTGGATTCACAGCTGCAGCAGAGAAGACTCTCAAGGGTTAAAGTCTTTATAAATTAAAATAATAACAGCAGATCTTTGTTTAAGGCTTCAAAGACAGTTTCAAGATAAGAAAGAGCAGGATGCTGACAGTCCAGGAGAGGCCACTTGGATCTCAGGGGAGTGTCATGTAGTAGTAATGTCCAGCTGTAAGAGATCACATAACCAGAGAATGCTGAACAAGCTTTCATCCCTGCACAGAGCTACCCCTGAAGCAGTCACACAGACTGAACCAGGTGACATTTGTTGTCCTAATGTGGCTTCCTATCTCCTGGCTGGCCTCAAGGAGCATGGATACATATGTTTAATATATTGTAAAGGAAACGTGGAATGAGACCCAGATGGGTGGGCCACTAATGTACTCTTTGCCTTTGAAAGGATAATAGTAGCAATGATATTGGATACTTTTTTATTTATAAGCCCCATTCTGTTATGTAAGCTCACTTGCTAAGTGTTTAGCACAATGCTATGTGCTAGACACTGACTGGTGTTATACTCTCTTTACAAAAGGAAGAAACGGAGGCTCAAATAAATTAAATAAAATGTTTATGGGGCACACTGACACAAAGCAGTAGAACACCATTTTAGATCCATATAGACCACCAACAGGCCACATAGGTTCACATGGAGATCCAAACAGACTGACCAACAGGCCACATAGGTTTACATGGAGATCCAAACAGACTGACCAACAGGCCACATAGGTTTACATGGTGACTGTTTTACTCTGTATGTGCCAGGAAACAATGCAACAAGTACTTTGCCTGAACCACACCGTTTTTCCTCATGACAACACATTGGGTTAAATCCATTCTTAATCCTCTTTTACTAATGGGGTTAATTTAATACAGAACACAAAATTAAGAAGCGGGAGAGGCCAATTGATGTGTTTTTGGAAAGCAACTGGACCCCCGAGGGCCCTAGCCTAATCAGTGGATGAACTCATTGAGAAATGTATGATATGATGGATTTGCTGGGGTGTTATCGAAAAGTAGGAGGTGGAACCTGGTTGGAGGAAGTAGGCCACTGGTTGAGTGCGCTTGGATTAATGCGTCTAGTCACATGCTGCTTCTCTCCTGTTCTGTTTCCCGTCCAACACGAGGCAATAGTCCATCACAAGGTTTGCACTGCCACGATGTACCGTCTTATCATGGACCCCGAAACATGGAGTCGACAGACCATGGCCTGAACCCTCTAAATTTCAGAGTCGAAAACTGTAAGCTAAAATAAATCCTTCTTCCTCTGAAATGTTCGTGTCAGGTATTTTGTCATAGTGACGGATGGTCTGATTAGCACGTGAATCCACTTTAGCAAGGAGAAACCGCAACAGCAGAAGAACGGGAAAGAGAGGTAACTGATTCAGGGCAAGCAAAATGACCAGAGCTCAACTGATAGGGACTCTTTTCCCTATCCGCTGGCACTAGTCTGCCCCCCTCCAAAGGAAGTATACAGATGGTCAGTGTGAGGCAGAGTGGGTAGCCACGCAGAGCTGAAGGATAGAAAGGCCGAGGAGCTCAGGTATCAGAGCAGAAGTAATTTCCATGACTGTGAAAGCGGGCCAGGTTGGGAGAAGGACGTGAAGTGACCATTGGCCGGGGAGACTGGTCACGTGCTCCAGGAACTCTGCTGTAGTTTGGACGAATGGCTTCAGTTGGGAAGTGAGAAAATAGAAGGTCACGGTTCCGATTGAGAGGAACAGTTTGGAGTAGGTGGTCCCAGAAATGGTGAAGTCTACTTGTTGTCCATGGGCAAGATCTCTGAGGTTGGTGACAAGGCTTGGCAATGAGGACATGAAGGAGTAGTGTGGTCTTGTCTTATGAGGAGGAACCCATTGGAAGGCTTGGGATTGCTTCAGAAGACGGCAGCATGTGAGGTCTGGAGCGAAGCGTGATGGTGGACCCCTCTCTTCTGTTCATGGTGGGGAGCTTAACCTACGAAATGGCAGACTCAGCATGGGCATCCAGTACCTGTTAAAGCTAATGACGAGAAGAGACACCTCAACAGGCTTTCTCTATTTCCAAAGTCGCTAGCTTGCTTTTTAGTTAACGTTTAAATAGTATTTTCTAGTTTATCCATTTAAGTAATCTACTGCCTGCACTTAGGTACAGTAGATTATCATATTTTCCCATCTGAATTTCTTGGAAACAGATTTTGCTGGCTTGCACAAAGTTACAAATGTGTTTTGAACAATTTGCAAAACCTATTTTAACATTCCTCCCTTGGTACCTCACACGAAGAGACTATTCATCTTTTTGTTCATTCCTTCCTTGTCTCCCACCAAAACAAACAAACTCCTAGGATCGCATCCTCCTCTCCAGATGGCTGGCTTCAGGGAGCCCTTTGCCCTCATGCACTGCAGGATCTGATTGAAGGCTTTAATACTTCTTCCTACCACACGAGGGCAGACTCTTTAACAAAAAAAGCCAAACAGCTATTTACCTTGTAGTCTATGTAGTCAAAAGTGGTTCATGTATGGCTAGATTTTGCGTGCTTTCCAGGCTTTGACAAGTCCACCACTCTCCTCAAGCGCCATAGCACTTTCTATGCGGTCTCCTCTGAAGAGGTTAAGTGGCTTTGTTTCGCCCACCCGGCTTGAATTTCCTACTCCCACCAATTCTTTTTTTTCTTTTTTTTCATTTTTTATTAAATTTAAAAGAAAAATTTACATTTACTCCCCTTGTCCCAGGCCCCCCCACTCTCCCCCAGCCCACCACCCTCCCCCTGCTTTCTTGAGATGGGGCAAGATATCCTGCCCTGTGGAAAGCCCAAGACCCTCCCCCTCCATCTCGGTCTAAGAAGGTGTGCATCCATATAGAGTAGGTTCCCAAAAAGCCAATACATGCAGAAGAGATAGGTCTGCCATTATCATTGGCTTCTCAGTCAGTCCCCATTGGCAGTCACATTCAGAGATTCCGGTTTGGTCATATGCTCATTCAGTCTTGGTCCAGCTGGATTTGATGGGCTCCCAATAGATCAAGCACACTGTCTCAGTTGGTGGGCCAGTCCCTCACGGTCCTGATTTCCTTGCTCCTCCACCAATTCTTACTGAACATTTCTTCCAGGTAGGGTTGCCAGGCTGCCTGGTTATACTGAACACCACATAGATGGTGCAATTTTAGCATAGCTACGTCCTGCGCATATATTTGGGACATGTTTATATGAAAACCATGACAGTGTATCTAGAATTCTACTTAATGACTGTCCTGTTTTTATTTGCTCAATCTGGCTAGTAAAAATCTGAGCCAAGATTTAGCCTTAGGGCACAGGTGTAGGTAGAGGCGCGCGCAGGGCAGCAGGCTCAGCATGTGTGGTCTAGGAAGCCTGCCGTAGCATCTTCACTTCTGGCCGCTTGCCTCCACACTTGACATCACATTCCTTCACACTGTGACCTGCTCTTGTTCATTTCCTCTTTGCTTACCACAGTGTTCGGCACAAAATGAACACCCAAAATCAGTGGGTTTTTTTATGTGTATGGGGTTTTGCTTGTATGTATATATGTATACCACATGCATAACTGATGCCCATCACAGAGGCCAAAAGGTGGTTTTGATCTCTTGAAACTAGTGTTGCAGACAGTTGTGAGCTGCCTTGTGGGTGCTGGGAAAAGAACCTGGGTCCTCTGGAGAAACAGCCAATGTTCTTAACTCCTGAGTCATCTCTCTAGTTCCAACCTGTACTTTTTTATATATTTATTTATTATGTATACAATATTATGTCTGTGTATATGTCTGCAGGCCAGAAGAGGGCACTAGACCTCATTACAGATGGTTGTGAGCCACCATGTGGTTGCCAGGAATTGAACTCAGGACCTTTGGAAGAGCAGGCAATGCTCTTAACCTCTGAGCCATCTCTCCAGCCCCAACCTGTACGTTTTTAAAATGAACAATTGTTTACTCTGGAATTTGGAGAAAGTCACTAAATTTTTCTTTGCCTCAGTTTGGCTGCTACACACAAGAAGGTTCTGGTCCCATCATTTCTAGTGCCTTTTCTAGATCTGGAAAGAACCTCAGGATTCTGGGTTTGCTTGGATACTGGCAAAGCATGCACAGTAACCCCAGTTGGAAAGCTAGCAACAGTCAGGTCCTTCTGCAGGGCTTGTTCTGTTGTAAATGTTTGGGTTTTCAAATTCAGGATTTGAAATCCTAACCACAAAGGTGGTGGTATTAGGAGGCTGGGGCTTTTGTGTGCAGTGTTTCTTAAATCATGAGAGCGAAGCCTTAGAAAGGAGAAGTCAGGATCATGGTGTGGTATTTTATGTCATTAAGTCCACCAAACATAAGGCTGAGGCAGGGGGACTGTGATACCTTGTCTCAGAAAAATGGAGACCCCAGAAGTTTGAAAGTGTTTTTGTTTGTGTTTTTGAGACAGGGTTTCTCTATGTAGCCTTGACTGTCCTGGAACTTGGTTTGTAGATTAGGCCGTTCTCGAACTCAGAGATCCTTCTGCCTCTGCTTCTCCAGTGCTGGGAATAAAGGCATGCACTACCACTGCCCGGCTAGTTTTTATGGTTTTATGTATCATTTATAACACGTTTTAAACTTAGAAATAAAAAAAACTAAAAATAAATAATAATAAATAAATAAAAATAAATAATAAAAATATGTATCATTTATAATACGTTTTAAACTTAGAAATAAAAAAAAAAGGAGACCACAGAGAGAGACCTGGTCCCTTCTACCATAAGATGATCTCTTACATGAACTAGGAAAAAGGCCCTCATCAGACACTGAATTTAGGGACACCTGGGTCTTAGAGTTATATGCTTCAAGATCTGGGAGAAATAGAGTTCTGTTTCTCCAACTCATAGTATGTAGGCAGACTTCTCTGTCCCACCAGCTAATTCCCAAATAAACACTGAGAGACTTAATATTAATTATAAATGATTTGCCGATAGCTCAGGCTTGTTACTAACTAGCTCTTATAACTTAAACTAACCCATTTCTATTAATCTATGTGCTGCTCTGAAACTTGTTTACCTCATGTATGTACTTCTCATCCTGTTCACTCTGCATCTCATGATGTCTTCTCATCTCTGCCCTTCTCCCCAACATTCTATCTGTCCTGAAAATCCTGCCTGGCCATTGGTCAATCAGCTTTTTTTTTTTTAACCCAATCATCATGGCATATATTCACACAGCGTAAAGGAATATTCCACAATAGTAATTTAGTATGGTAGTCCAAGCTGGCCAACACTGGGATTTCAGTATCTTGGAATTTCGTGGTTTGGGAGCAATCAGTAGAAAGTGCTTCACACCTTGGCTTGGTGGCTCACACCTTTAATCCCAGCACTTGGGAGGCAGAGACAGGTGAATCTCTGTGAGTTTACGGTCAGCCTGATCTATATAGTGAGTTCCAAATCAGTCAGAGCTACACAGTAACACTCTATCTTAAAAAAAAAAATAAAGAAAAGGGGCTGGCGAGATGGTTCAGAGGTTAAGAGAACTGGCTTCTCTTCCAGTGGTCCTGAGTTCAATTCCCAGCAACCTCATGGTGGCTCACAACCATCTGTAATGAGATCTGGCGCCCTCTTCTGGTGTGCAGGCATGCATGTAGGTAGAACACTGTGTACATAATAAATAAAGATGTTGTGTACTTGTGCGCAACTTAAAGGCACCAGAAAAACACTTCATGAAAATGGACTTTTTATTTTTTATCAGCATCTTTAAAAGTACCGAGGGGTAAATTTATGAAAACAATCTTTAAAAATTCAAAGGAATCTTCAACATATATTCTTTTTTATACATAGCTGCTCCAAGCAGTGCAGAGGGAAGGGAAATACGAAGCCGTCACTTCTTACTGGTTTCCTTCTAAGCTTACAGCTACCTAACTGGGCTCTGTGCTGCTTTTTCCCCTGTGTTGGTGACTGAAACTCTTTTCAGAGCTCACACATGCTAGGCAAGCCCTGTACCATTGAGTCACACCCACAGAGCAAGTTTTAGTCTTTTACACATTTGACTTCTCTTCTCTTTTCAGACAGAGCATCATGTAGCCTACCAGACTCTATATACCCAGGATACTTTGAATTTTTAATCCTCCTTCTTTCATCTCCCTAGTGCTGGGATAATAGACATGAAGTTTTCTTTTTAGTTTTTGGTAAATCTCTATATTCTTGGCATAACTCCACCCTAACATCAGAACTCAGAGAGCTCTGAATCAAACCTCAGATACACCATTTAGTAAAACTGTGGGCTGAAGGTAGCTATCCCTCTGTGATGGTTTGAATAAGAATGCCCCTAGAGGCTCATATATTTGAATGCTTAGTCGGCAGGAATAGCACTACCAGAGAAAGATCAGGAGGTATAGCCTTGTTGGAGGAAGGGTGTCACTGGGGGTGGGCTTTGATGTTTCAAAAGGCCATGCCAGGTCCAGATCTACTGCCTGCAGATTCAGATATAGAGCTGTCAGCTCCTTTTCCAGCATCATGTCTGTGTGTGTGTGCCCCTATGCTTCCTGCCATGATGATAATGGACTAAACCTCTGAAATTGTAAGCAAACTCCAATTAAATGCTTTCTTTTATATGAGTTGTGGTGGTCCTGGTGTCTCTTTACAGCAAAAGAACAGTGACTAAGACACTTTGCAGCAATTCAGAGTATTCAGTGTGGCTGTATTGGGACATGGGGCCTTTGGGAGGAGATGAGGTCATGGGAGCAAAAAACCAGAATGTGTATGCTTGGTGTCCTCATAAATGAGGCTTCAGAGAGATCTTTCACTCCCAGAAAGTGAAGACAAAGGGAAAAGACATTCGTGAACTAGAAAGTGAGCACTCACCAGCCAGCAACCATGCAGTCCCTCACCAGAAGCTGAGCTGCATGGGGCAGCTTGATCTTTGATTCTTCAGTTTTCAAAACTGTGACCTGCATACACCTCTTTCCTTTCTGATGGCCCAATTTCAGGTGCTTGGTTGGAGTAATAGAAAGTGGGCGAATACATGGGGACACATGGGGAGCAACTAAGACTTAGACTGAGAAATCCAAGCAGACACTTAGAAGATGCATAGGACTCAGCCAGGTAAAGTCAGGGGCTGCGCATGGCTAGAGTCAGTAGTAGGAGTGATGCAAACGGGATCCAGGCTTTAGGAATCGTTCGTGTTCGCAGCAAATGATATATTTTAAATGAAAGAATTAAATCCCACAGATTCAATGTTTTTGTTCCATATGGAGCAAGAAATACATTATCAAATGAGTCTCTGGGGACAGCTTATTTCCTGCTGAGTTCTGTTGAGAAACACCATGGAGTATGTAAGCAGAACTGGCTGACCCACAGTGTAGTTTACAGAGTCTGCTTTCATGAGAAATTGGCTTAATCAGCAACCTTATGCTACCTAGCAATTCCCTGCTCAGAAGTTTAGACACTTGAGAATTCACATTTTCTCAAGAGACATTCAAAAGATTCTTACAATCAGGCATGGTACAGTATGCATGTAATCCCAGCACGTGGAAGGCAGATATATGAAGATCATGAGTTCGAGGCTAGCCTGGGCTACATAGTGAGACTATTTCAATTCCTCCCACCCAAAAGACTATGGTTTGCTTACAGCATCAAAGTGACCCAGGCTGCCCATAATCCAGATGTCTCTTAGCAGAAAGGATTAGTAAACTGTAGTATATTCGTACAACAGAACACCACTAACCAAAAAAAAAAAAATGTCCTATATGCACAGACAGAGCCATGGATGACTCTCAAAATAATTTTAAACAATGTAAGTAAAAAACAAAGCACATGCAGTATAATGTAGCATGAATTCTAGTTTGTCTTAATAATAAAAACACAGAGTCAGATATTCGGGGGTGAAAGTTGAAAGAGCAGAGAAACAGAGCAGCCAGGCACCAGTGCTTACCTGTACGAAATCCCCAGACCGAATATGATAGAGTATCTCTACAAATCCTCAAACTGAATGGGTGACCCTGTCTCTAAGAATCCTCAGACTGAAAGCTGGCACTACAAAACCTCACACTAAATCCTGAGCTCTTGTCGCCTCCTGCCTTGTATTCCTCTCTCTGCCCAGCCATATCACTTCCTGCCTCCAGCTCCTGAGTGCTGGGAATAAAGGTGTGAGCCACCACCACTTGGCTCGGTTTCTCTTTTAAACTGATCCAATCTCGTGTAGCCCATGGTGGCCTTGAACTCACAGAGATCCCTCTGCCTCTGTCTCCCAGTGCTGGGATTAAAGATGTGTGCCACCACTGCCTGGCTTCTATGGCTAACTAGTAAGGCTAGCTCCACACTCTGATCTCTAGGCAAGCTTTATTTGTTACAACACAAACAAAATATCGCTACAGTATAATTGCATGCAAACTAACTAGTGCATTAATTGGAGATAAACACATGTGCTGGAGACCATTGAATTAAGAAAATATCAACCACAAAATTCAGGTGAATGGTTATTAGTGTTTGGTAGGTGGAGGAACAAGATAGAGAGCTTTTCAGAGCATTGTACTCTTTGACCGGGTGTGAGGCACACATGCTTACATTTCATTATTAGCCTTTAAAGGGGTGGTTAAATGAAATCTACATACTTCGTCACTTTTAAAATTTATATTTTATTTAATTTCTGAACACATTTTAAGATGTATTTACTTTTAATATTGTCTGACTTACCAGCCGTAATCACTGGCACCGGTCATTTTATATTTTGTTTATGCTACATTTATCTATTGGTATTCTACAAGCTAATAAAAGCTATGTATCCAAGAGGTAGTTTTAGCTGGGTGTGGAGGTCCATGCCTTTAATCATAGCACTGCATTCATATGGTGGCTCACAACCATCTGCAACTCAAATTCCAGAGGATCAGACACCCTCTTCTGATCTTCACAGGTATGGCACGCACCGCATACAGTACACGTACATATATGCAGGCAAAGCACTCGTACATACGAAGGAAAAATAGATAAGTAAGGGGAAGGGATGGCGTGTGGAATTCAAAGAATGGTGCAAAGAGATCTCAGTTAAGTCGTGCTTGATTTCCAAAGAAGTCTCTAGGAAACTCTGGGGAGTAAATCAAAGTTTCTGAAGCCCCATATCAGGTTACAAAGTGGGGCTTTTATTCTGAAATTTGACCAAATTTATCAAGACTGCGGTGGTTCAGGAAATGAGCAGTAGAGGCAGGTGGGTCTCTGTGAGTTTGAGGCCAACCTGGTCTACAGAGTGAATTTCAGCACAGCCAGGGATCTTTTCTCAAAATAATAAAATAAAATAAAATATAGTCTTCAATGTTCCTTGAGAGGAGAAGATGGTCCTGGTCTTTTTTCAAAGTAACTTTGAGTTGCCTTTGGGAAACCGTCTCTTTCTTCTGAAGATGATTTATTTAATACAGATAATTTTAAATACACACAGAAATAGACAGAAAATCATAATGAAGCACCCTGTAATTGTCACTAAGATTTACCAACAATCAATGTAGGACTAACCATAGTTCTTTTCTCTGCAAACACATCCTCTGTCCTTCATGGGTCATCAGAAAACACATCTCCAGGCCGGGCGGTGGTGGCGCATGCCTTTAATCCCAGAACTCGGGAGGCAGAGGCAGGCGGATCTTTGTGAGTTCGAGACCAGCCTGGTCTACAAGAGCTAGTTCCAGCGCAGGCTCCAAAGCCACAGAGAAACCCTGTCTCGAAAAACAAAAAACAAAACACACACACACACACACAAAAAGAAAACACATCTCCAGTCATCTTATCATGTCACAGACTGCAATAACTTTAGAATATGATTAGTGTTTATTATTATAACTTTAAATTTAATTATTAAAGTTTTTAATGAAAGCCTCTAAAACAAAATGGCTGAAACAAATGCCCAATATCCTTATCCACTTACAAAGTTTAAAAAGTAGTCCTTCAGATCAACTATCCAGAGACCGGAGAGATGGTTTAGTGGCTGGCCTTGCAGAGGATCTGGGGTTGATTCCCAGCACCACATGGCAGCTGGGACTCACAGCCGTGTGTAACTTCAGTTACAGAACCCTCTTCTGGCCTCTCTGGATACCAGGCATGCATGTGGTGCACACACATTGCAAGCAAACATTCAAATACACATAAACTAAGAAAGAAAAGGACCAAATCTAGAGGAAGCATTTATTTTCTCCGAGTACCTTATAACTTTGGATTTGTTTCAATGAGGATCCAAAGACATTTTGTGCACTTGATTATGTTTTTCTGTAAGTCGCTCTACAGCTTTCGACGCTATCCCAGCTCCCTCTCCATTGCACTTCATTCCTGGAAGAAGCCGTATCAAGTCTACTTAGTCTGGATTAGATTTCTGGCTACTTTAGCGATTTCCTTCTCCTTTCAAGAATGTCTGTCTTTCTTTGTGGGGTGGATGGTTGGTGGGAAAGGATGCCAACAGAGTGCAGACTAGAGTGGTGGCCGACTGTGCAAATCTCTCTAACCACTGTGATCACAGTTTAATTAGCCTGCTTCCCTCCAGCACTTATCTTGGAGATAAAGACCTTGCCTTGATTTTGGATCTACCTTCACTGGAAACGGAGCTTGAAACAAAGGAAATGTTGTGTGAGCGTTGATTAGTTAATGATGGTGCTGTCCTGTATTGTTTCTGGGCTATGCCTTCTTTTCCACCTTGTAGAAAAATTAAGAATTTCAGAAACTCTGATTTCAACATTCTGGAGTAAAGAGGTCCTGATAAATGCTTTTCATAATACTTTTCTTAAAGGGTGTTTTTATTTTTAACAGATTTTGTTGTGGACAACACTGGATTTATTGCTTATTTCCTTTGTTGCTCATTTCCCGAACCACCGCAGTCTTGATAAGTTTGTTCGAATTTCAGAATAAAAGCCCCCACTTTGTAACCTGATATGGGGCTTCAGAAACTTTGATTTACTCCCCAGAGTTTCCTAGAGACTTCTTTGGAAATCAAGCACGACTTAACTGAGATCTCTTTGCACCATTCTTTGAATTCCACACGCCATCCCTTCCCCTTACTTATCTATTTTTCCTTCGTATGTACGAGTGCTTTGCCTGCATATATGTACGTGTACTGTATGCGGTGCGTGCCATACCTGTGAAGATCAGAAGAGGGTGTCTGATCCTCTGGAATTTGAGTTACAGATGGTTGTGAGCCACCGTATGAATGTTGGGAATTGCAATGAGTGCTCTTAATTGTTAAGCTACCTCTCCAGCCCCATATGATCTCTTCTTGTAGGTTATCCCCCTCACCATAGGAAAATCAGCATCACTAAAGAAATGAGAACCAGTCTCTTTCTGTGCACGGACTCTCTCCTGTCTTTATTGCACATGGCTGAACACCCTTTCTCTTAGCTCTGTAGCAACCCGTGTTACAATGTGTCGCAAACGCAAGCGTTCCTGGGATGGCTAAATAAGAAGTTTCCTATATGATACTGGATTTGCTAGAATCTTCCTTACCCATTTGATCCTGCAAACCACAGCGACGTCCTTAGATTGTTTTAGAAATGCTTCCTGGTTTTCTAATTTCAGGAAATGAAAACAATTCATGGGATCTGAAATATTATTTTCATCAAATTGTTATGAACTGGGCTCAGTGTTTTTAATATTCAACCAAACTAATCTTGCTTTTTGCTGTGAGTGCACAGGGTTTAGAGACTTGTGTTTGAAATGGCAGGTGATGAAGTCCTTCCCTCATTATTTTTTAATGTGGCAGTTAGATAATAGTAAATTAAGATTTCCTGGAGAGCCAATTTGAAGCCATCAACTGGCCGTGAAAGAGGAACAAAGACGGGGTGTCACATTGAAATTATATGTAGTACATAAACTTATATCAAACACTTCTAATCTCGCAAACAGTGCGGTGAGTGACAGCAAATGCAATAAAACCGAACCCTAGATCAATTATCTGCGAAAGATTTCAGTGAGAAGATAAAAATGAGACTGCCGATTCTTCTGAATTAACTAGCACAGAGATCAGGAATCGCTCTTTCATCTTTTATTATTTCATCCTTTTCCTTTGAAGTAAACTTAAAAATAATCTTTTGCCAACTCCTCAAAATGAAATATTCACTCTATCACTCTTACTCCTTATTAAAAACTGGCATTACTGTGCCTTTATACTGAGGACATCAAAGGCACGACAGAGTGTACCTGTATCAACACAAGGAAGCCTGAAGTATATTGTTTGCTTTTCTTTGGAATAAATACAAAATCACGATATTTTATTGTTCATCTTCTGAATTCTGTTTGGATATTTCCATTTTCTTTTAGATTTAGGGTTTGTTGAGTGAATGAAATATGTGGTAATTTTGAGATCGGCTACACTTTTCATCTGTGATAATACCCATCAAGTAGTGTACAATTTAGTTTTTCAGTGGCCTTGGATTTAAATAGTATTGTGCCACTAAATAATTGTGTAAATGTAGCCAGATGTCGTCTTTTCATTCCATGTACTTAGATGTCTAGACACATCTGGTTATATGTTACAAATATTATTGATTGCCGACTCCTACCTCTTTTCCATGATAATAGAATTCTAATATGAACTTTTTAAAAATTTTATTTTGGTTTTTCAAGACAGGATTACTCTGTATAGCTCTGGTTATTCTGGAAATAGCTCTGTAGAGCAGACTGGCCTCGAACTCATAAAAAATGTGCTTGCCTCTCCCTCCTGAGTGCTCGGATTAACGGTGTGCACCACTATCACCCAGTCTCTAATGTGAACTTAAAAATATTTTTAACATAATTTACTTATTTAAACTGGGCAATGGTGGTACACACCTATAATCCCAGCACGCAGGACACAGAGGCAGGCAGATCTCTGTGAGTTTGAGGCCAGCCTGGTCTACAGAGGAAGTTCTAGAAGAGTCAGGGCTACTCAGAGAAACCCTGTCTCAAAAAAACAAAACAAAACAAAACAATTTACTTCTATAATGTTTATGAGTGCTTGCCTGTACATATGCATGTGCACCACATGCCTCTGGAGGCCAGAAGAAGGGATAAGATCCCTTGGACCTGGAGCCACCCTGTGGGTGCTGGGAACTAAACACAGGTCCTTTGTAAGAGCTGCTGGAGGTCTTACCTGCTAAGCCATCTCTCCAGACCCTCCAGACCCTAGAATTCTAACGTGTACTGATGTGAGCCACCGCGGAGCTTAAGAAAGCCCTGACCCTTCCCAGCCTCAACCCTTCCCCAGCCACAGTAATTTCATTATTCTTGATAATGACTGGTTCACACTCGTAGAAAAGTCTAAAGCTTTCTCAGAAAGCTTTTTATTTTTTTGAGACAGGGTTTCTCTGTATAGACCTGGCTGTCCTGGAACTCACTCTGTAGACCAGGCTGGCTTCCAACTCACAGAGATCCACCTGTCTCTGCCTCCTGAGTGCTGGGATTAAAGGCATGCACCACCACTGCCCAGCCCATAAAACTTTTTATATGAAAGTATTCCTAGAAAAATGACACCTTGTCTTCTGGCTTAGAATGTTGTTGTTTGGGGACATGAACTCTGGAGCTGGTGCAGCGGTTCTGTTGCGATATGGAGAGTAGAGACATAGAAGAGGCAGACTCCTTTCTAATATCACAGGGTCAGTGAACTGCCAAGGCTCTGGCATCCACGCTTCCTCACCGTATGACTTAGTAACCTACATTCATTACCGAAGGCTGCTTTCGGCTGGGCTTCCTGTAATATCCAGGCATATGTTATCTATTGTATCCACGCATACTCACCAAAGCACTACATAAAGCTCATGCTTCCTACATTATAGTAGGTGGTGCTATTCTTCGTCTTCGTGAAATCATACCCCAGATCCTCACATTAAGCTCTGTTTTTGGTCGAAGTATCCCTATGTAATAATTTACATGGAGCTATATGTTAACAACTGATTTTTTTTCCCGAAGTCCACTAAACTGACATGTTCAGACAGTATTTTTATTGTGCAAACAAAACTGTATGATTCTGAGATCAATAGCTGATGTCATAAAAATGAGGACAAGGGTTCAGAATGTAGCTTAGTTGGCAGAGTGCTTTTGTAGCACTCATGAGGCCCTGGACCTAAACCACATAAACTGGGCATAATGACACATGCCTGTAATCCCAACAGTCATAGAGTAGAAGCAAAAGCCAGGACCAGAAGTTATCAAAGTCATCTTTGGCTATATAGGGAGGTAAGGCTAGAGTGTAGATTACATGAGAACTTGTCTCAAAAAAATTGTGGCTGGACAGATGGCTCAGGAATCAAGAATACTTGGTGCTCTTGCAGAAAACCCACGTTTGGTTTCTAGCACATCTAGTAGCTCACAATCAACTGTCATTCTGGATCCAGGGGATCTGGTTCTAAAGGGTACCCAGGCGTGTGCATGCATACGTATATACCCAATAGGTAAACAAATGAATCTCTAAGATAATACCACAGAACATTTCTATCTCTGGGCAATTTAAGGCTTATTTGGGCAGGTGTACTCCTTAAATTTGCAGATGTCTCCAAAGCCAAAGAGCACCGAGATGGCAATTCAGACTGAGGAGTCAAAATAAGGCCCAAATGGAAGAGAGATGGGTATGATTGTACATAGGTTCAAGAGATGAGGGCTAGGGATGTTCATAATGCGGCTTAAAGGCTATTTATCTGAAAGGTATCTGCGGTCTTCAGTGAGCTGCTAATTTTCTAAATGCCAAGATGAGGGCATGGTTACAAGCTACTCCTGCAACTGGAAAACAATACCAGCTTGTCATTCGTTTGATAAGGACACGGGAAGGGGGTGTGGATAGGAGAGAGGGTAGTGGGAGGTGGACATGAGCAAAGTACAGTGCTATGTGTGTCTGAAATGTCCTAAAGAAACCTGTTATTCTATATGCTGCTAACTTCCACTTCTAATTTAAAAGAGCTTGTTGAAATCTGTGGCAGTAAATGCATATTGGCAGCTGGATTTCAACTGACCTTGCATTGGCTTTTGTGCCCTTGGACAACTCTTATCTCTGTTCTTCTTCTTTTCTTTTCTTTTTTTAAAATATTTATTTATTTATTTATTATGTATACAATATTCTGTCTGTGTGTCTGCCTGCAGACCAGAAGAGGGCACCAGATCTCATTACAGATGGTTGTGAGCCACCATGTGGTTGCTGGGAATTGAACTCAGGACCTTTGGAAGACCAGGCAATGCTCTTAACTGCTGAGCCGTCTCTCCAGCTCCTGTTCTCCTTATTTTCTGTTGGCAAAATAGGACTGCTAATAGCAGCACATGGTAGCTGAGAGGATCAAAACAGGATAATAGAGGGATGGGGAAAGGACTGATCTGAGTTCGGTCCCTTGCACTCATGTGACAAAGCAGGCACAACCTGTAATTCCAGCAGTGGACAGGAAGAGACAGGAGGATCACTGGGGCTTGCTGGCCAGGCAGTCTGACTCGATAGGTGAGCTCCAGGTTCATGAAGAGATCCTGTCTCAAAACAGTCAGAGAATGCAACAAGAAGACACATGACATCAGCTTCTGGCCTTCACATAGCCTTGTGCATATAGGCATTTGCACCTGCACATACATGTCCATAGACACATAAGCAGATATGCATAGAGAAATAGGATAATACACATCAATTAATGGCAACGGCAATCATTTTGGTGCTTATTATTAAGTCAGGAGTATTAATTGTCCACAACGATTTACTTTGGAGACATTTTTCTATCACATTTTGCAGGGAATCGATAGAAAAGAGAATGACCAAGCAAACACAAAAAGAGGAGCTTCAGAACAGCACCATGTACAGAATACTTGATGGAATTAGGCATTTGATCTGAAGAGAAAACATTTCATAAATTTTAAAGGCAGCCATATGCATCAGGTACAGAATTCAATTTGTGTTGTTCCAAAGGGAACTGTGGGCACAGCGAGGAGAAGCAAAATGCTGTTCAATATGCTGCAGACTTTTAATTATGTTTGCTATGCAACTACTGCCTGGCCCAATTCGAGAAGCAGTGACCTGTCTATCATTGGAAGTACTTGGGCAGAGGCCAGATGCGCATCTGGTCAGCTAATACAGGGAATTCAATGAGTTCTGCCTTTTCTGCCTTGCCATTTATTTGACCTGAGTTCCCTTTATCAAAAACGGTTTCAAAGACCCTTTTTTTGTACTCCCAGGGAGTAAACCCAGGGCCTTGTACATGCTAGGCAAGTGTTTTGCCACTGGACCATATTCCCAGACCCTCTTTTTAAAACTTTTAATTTAGACATAGAACCTCACAAAATTGCCCAGGTTGGCCTGGAACTCAATTTATACCTTAAGCAGGCTCTGCACTTGTGATCCTCCTGCCTCAATCTCTCGTGTAGCTGTAATTACAGGCCGATTCCACTAGGCCTGGCTTTTACAATTTCTTGACACAGGGTTGTGCTGCATAGCCCAGGATAGCCTTGAACTTGCAATATTCCATTCTCGGCCTTGACCTTCTCTCAATGGGAAGTTATTCTTCCTCCCTCCTGTCTTTCAGGGATGCCCCTGAGGCTAGAGCAGTTCATTTCTGGCGGTCACAAGCATATTGTGCATAGCAAAGTGTTAACTAAACATGAAGTTCCCCTGAGGTTGCGGTTTGAGTTATCAGGAGTAGGTATTCTTGATCTTTGGCCTTCCTAATGTACTTAGGCCACCAGTTCTCTGCTTCTGCGACACAGAAAATGCTTTGGGGCATAATGAAGGTAATTAAGTGCAGCTTTGAGCATCCAATTTATGAGGGACAGTTCAGATTACATAGTCAATTGGCATTCTTGAGCTCAATTAGAAATTCCATCTTGACTCCAAATTAGAGGCAACATTGGAATAGATTTTAAGGAAGAAAAGTTACATTCTTCAGGGACTATAGTTTTTTTTAAATGTTTATTTATTATGTATATGATATTCTGTCTGTGTGTATATCTGCAGGCCAGAAGAGGGCACCAGATCTCATTACAGATGGTTGTGAGCCAACATGTGGTTGCCAGGAATTGAACTCAGGACCTTTGGAAGAGCAGGCAATGCTGTTAACCACTGAGCCATCTCTCCAGCCCCCCTATAGGTGTTTTTCAGAGCCCCATAGGTTACATTCAGTGATATCCCAACCGTTCATAAATGTTTCGATTTTAATAAGTATTGTTGAGCTTAATGGGTGATGGGGCAGGAGGTAGACTCATCCTCACTGTGAGCTTGAGGAGCTGGAAGCCCCTTCTCTTCCTCAGGGCCCTCTCAAAAACGGGAGACTTTTGAGTCTTCTAGTAAAAGCAAAGAAGCAATCACGGCAACGAAAATCTATGGAGTTTTTATCGTGTGTGGTGCCAGGGATCAAACCGAGAGCCTGTACTTGAGCAGTGTCAAGTCTTCCATTGAGCTGTGCCATTGGACACCAGTCAGCCGTAATGTCACTCCCACGGAAGCCTGCCATGGTAGGAGTATGAGACACAAGTCTTCACTTCGATCATCTCCAGGCACACTCGCCTTCCTCTGCTATGTCCGCCTCCTTTCTGGCTGCCCCACCGAAACTTTACTGTTGGCAGTAATTTCTTTTTCTTTTTCTTTTTTTAAAAAAATATTTATTTATTTATTATGTATACAATATTCTGTCTGTGTGTATGTCTGCAGGCCAGAAGAGGGCNCTCATTACAGATGGTTGTGAGCCACCATGTGGTTGCTGGGAATTGAACTCAGGACCTTTGAAAGAGCAGGCAATGTTCTTAACCTCTGAGCCATCTCTCCAACCCCTTTCTTTTTCTTTTAATATTTTAAAAATCGTATATGAGTGTTTTCCTGCATGTATGTCTGTGCACCATGTATGTGTGCCTGGTGACCAAGGAGACCA
The DNA here is from genome assembly GCA_028555095.1 of Dicrostonyx torquatus. Classification (NCBI taxonomy): domain Eukaryota; kingdom Metazoa; phylum Chordata; class Mammalia; order Rodentia; family Cricetidae; genus Dicrostonyx; species Dicrostonyx torquatus. The sequence goes on along the minus strand of JAQHUG010000432.1, from coordinate 488,300 downwards.
GAACACGGTGTCAGTATACTACAGAACTGAAGTTAGGGACAATTGTAAAGTGTGATGTCGGTGCTGGGAACTAAACCTGGGTCCTTTGAAAGATCAGCAAGTGCTCTTAACCTACTGTGCTCTCTCCAGCTCCCATGCAGCACTTTCTTACATGGCTAAGAGTGTTAGCACTCATTTTCTTTAAAAAATTTTACATTATTATTTATTAATTTTGTCCTCCCCAGAGGAAAATAATAATAATAATAACTATTATGTGACAAGATCAGAAAACAACTTGAATCATGTGATTAAAATTAACATCATACACAGTTACCAATAAATAGCCCGCATCTCCAAGCAATAGACTGTAAGAAGTACACAGCATCCATTAGAGTTGTCCGGCTGTGAATGCACAGCATAAACTTAAACATGGGAAAATATCCGACAAATTTCAAGTAGGGAGCAGTCTATTAAAGCAAAACGGGAAATGGGATCATATTCAAAAATCTCAGTGGCACAAAGGACAGACTAAAGGAGATTAATGAGATGTGGTGACAGTATCTGGTCCCTAGGTTGGCTTCTGTGCTAAACCTGCACAATTGAGTTATAAAAGACACTATGGGTCAGTTCACAAAATCAGAATTTGGAAGTAAGAGTAGATCAAACCTATCTATGAGTGATAAATTTAATAATGTTTTTTATTGTACTACAGCCATGTAGTTCTTAGAGGAGGTTTTTAGAAAAGATGCAATGGAACGTTTCACTGTGCCACTCACTCTCAGACAGTTTAGCAAACATGCATACATACAAATGTCTATATTCACACCCATGTGGAAGTTTTATTTAAGACACACAAGTTTAATAGGGGCCAAAATACACACAGATTAGTATACCAGAAAGAGCTCCTCCGAAGAAGCAGGCAGGTCAGTGATCCACAGAGAGAGCGCTTTCCACGTGGGCCTATCATTTTATACCTCTTGGGACCTGGTGGTCCAGCCCCATTAATTAATTAACAACTAATTAGGGGGGCGGAATAATTAGCTAATGGCGTGGCGTGGCTATAAGACGAAATGGTCAAGACCACTCCCCTTCACACCCAGATAATGGTATACAAATGATAAAGTAAGTGAGACAAAATGTTAGCATATGAATTTGGATAAAGGCTCCGCTCCTAAAATTCTTTTCATGGGAGGAAATGTAAACATCTACCCCCTCTTCATAAGGTCCCAAGAACAAACCAAATTTTGAGTGCACCAAATTTCACGTGGAGGAACTAAGGAGTTTATTGAGGATGGGTGAGGTTACTGACAACAGCATGGGTGAACTCAAAGAGGGTAAACTGTAAAGTCTTCACGGAGCATGAATGAACACTTCCCCATAGCCGCATAGATGGAGCCTTATAGCACGAGTTCTAATTGGTCTTAATAGTAAAAACCCAGAGTCAGAGATTTGGGGTTGAAAGATGAAAGATCAGAGAGGCAGAGCAGTCAGTCACTAAAGCTCTTCCTCTATGAAATCCTCAGACTGAAAAAAAGAGGCCGAGCTCCTGTTTCCTCTCACCTTATATTCCTCTCTCTGCCTAGCTATATTACTTCCTGCCTGTCTGTACAGACCTCCAGAACTCTATGGTCAACAAATGGCTAGCTCCGCCCTCTCATCTTCAGGTGAGCTTTATTTGTTAGACTACAAACAAAATAGCACCAGAGAGCCTCCTTCTAGTCGTTCCTCGCCTATATACTGTAGCCCTCCTTTAGGACATGTGCAATTAGAGAAAAATCACTCACGAATGGTTGAGAGGAGAGGTTGGATTCCCAGGTGAGAGTCCAATGAGTCCTCTCCAGCCCCTTCTTCCATGAAGGATTGTCAAGAGGCAACAAACCTGGTGGCGATAGTCTTTTGGAAACAGAAACAGATGGCCTTATGAAAATGGTGGGTTTTGGTTTGGAGGAAAGTGCTGTGAGGCAGGTCCTAGATGTCTGTCTGTCTGTGTGTGTTTGTGTGTGTGTTACTCTTAGATTAGCAATTCTTGTATAAAGTTATTCTCTTCAAAGGAAAGGAAAAGCTGTTTAGGGTTACCTCATTACCTCATCAACTTGTTTCAAATCCTTAGTCCTCTAGAGACAGTCATCCGGGCTTTCAAGGCATATGCTTCAGGAAATGAGCACGTGAATCACATGTGATAAATTGACACAAGCATATTTCCTTCACAATTCCTTCTGCTGGACCAGGCTGAGGAATTTCTAGAGTTTTAACATCTACAGTGCAACAAAATACCGTACAGAAACTACTTAAGGGATAGAAGGTTTATTTGGGCTCATGGCTTAGGGGATTTCAGTCCATTGTAGCATGGGAAGGCCTGGAAGAACAGCTTCATCCATGGCAACAGAAGCCTGTGGCAGCGAAACAGGAAATTGAGAAGGAGGGAAGTAAAACACCGAGAGATCTGAAATCTGTGATGGGGTCAATTTTCCGCCATCTTGTCTCAGTTGGAGCTATTTTGGTTTAATCTGAAACCATGAAACTGTCTCCCCCTTCCACCTCTACTGTGAAAAGTCTTGTGGGAAATTACCCAACCCTGTTCTAGAAACTCAGGGTTGAAATGGCCCAGCTAACTGTATGTTTCTGGCTTCTGTTAAACTGCTTGCTCGTTTTACTTCCCCTAGCATTTGTCAACCAGAATGTAGTTTTCTGCTGTAACTGTACAAATTAGCTGGCCTGTTGCTTCATAAACTTTGGTTTAGTATTCTTGGTATCTGTAACACACATAATGATATATTGTTTTACACCCTTCAAGCTGGCCATATGTACCTTTACTTTTTCTTGATAGATCTTTTCATAGACTTTAAAAAATATGTTAGTTTAGGGGTTCGTATAACAACAGTCAGCAAAAGGCCCAAAAATATGATATTATACATGCTTATTTTCTTTTAAAAATTCACTAAAAATAGAACAATGAAGTAAATGTAAGAGTTTGAAATATTCTTAAAACTATTACAATGCTGTAGGAATTCCTACAGCCAGTAGCCTTTAAGTTACCTACCCACTTGGGCGTGGCCTCTTATACTATATATGCTGATATAAAGCATGCATCCGGCCACTCTCTTCCAGAGGTGTGATTCGGTTCCTGTTCCCCATTCGTGCAGAGGTCTGTGAGTCTACCTCTAAATAAATAACCCTTTTTTTATACTCAGTTCTGAGCTAGTGTGGGATTTCTTTTTAGGTCCTTCTTCATTAAAAAGGAAAGATAGGTATAAATCTTTAAGACCTAGATTGTGAAATATGATACAAAGTAACAAAAGTAAAAAATAGATAATTGTATTTCATCAAGAAAGTGATAGGATAACCCATGGAATCAGAGAAAATAGTTGCAAGTCACACATATAATGAGGATTTCATACATTAAATATGTAAGGTAGTCCAGCAACAAAGCAAGACGGACCATTTAATTAGGGGGAAATGAGCAAAAATTTGGGATATTCATTTCCCTAGAAATTTACACAAGCATCCGGTAAGTATACTTAGTTATGAGGGAAGTACAAAAATAAACCAACACCACAATGTAATCCCTTTTCATATGACCTCGAATGACTATAATTATTAAGATATATGTGTATATACATGGAATAATAATAGATACTAGCATAACGAGGAATTTTATTCATGTTGGGGGCAGCATAGGATGGTCATACCACTTTGATACAGTCCAGAAGCTCCTGAAATGGATAAACATTGAGGCATCATGTGATACACAAACTCCAGTCCTAGGTATATGTTCACAGTGAATGAAAGGATCCACAAAATCTGTGGACTCTATGGTTCACAGCAGCGTTACCGATTCTCAAGGTGGAAACAGCTCAACTAGCCTTTCAACTGATAAACTAAATGCAATATATACATTAGACCGACATTAGAGGAACTTTAACTTAGGATTCATAAAGAAAGCCTATCAGGGCCTGATGAGATACCTGAGTGTCAAGTGCTTTCTGTGCAAGTATGAGGACTCAAGTTCAGGTCCCCGGTACCTATTTAAGTGCTAAATGGGTGTGGTGGTTTGCCTGCAATTTCAATACTCAAGAGGCAGAGATGGAGGGCTGGAGAGATGGCTCAGAGGTTAAGAGCACTGGCTGCTTTCCCAGAAGTCCTGAGTTCAATTCCCAGCATCCACATGGTGGCTCACAACCATCTGTAATGATATCTGGCGCCCTCTTCTGGCCTGCAGGCACACATGCAGACAGAATGCTGTATACATAATAAATAAATAAATCTTTTAAAAAAAAAAGAGGCAGAGATGGTGGATCCTTAGATTAGCTAAACCCTTGAGCTCCTGGTTCAGCAAAAGAGCCTGCCTCAGTGAGAAACGTGGAGAGTGATAAAGACACTCAGGGCCACCTCTGTCCTTTATACTCCTAACATGCAAATGCATCTCTATGCATGAATACAGGTGTACACCACACACATGCGCAAAAAGCAGTCAGAAAGAATACAGGGCGCATGATTTCCTTTACATGTGATGTCTAGCATAAGAAAATCTGTTGAGGCAGACAGTGAGTAATACTTTTCAGTGATGGGTAGGAAGGACGAACGAGGAGCAGCTGTCAAGACACGGAATTTCTTTGGGGGTGGAATATTCTGGTATTAGGTACTGATTCTGGTTGTGCAGTTTTGTAAATAAACTTTAAAATGAAGAATGTTTTGATCTGTGAATCATATATCAGTAAAAAAAATCTCATATCTAAAATGTTGCTTGTTATTTCCTTTTAAGCAAATATGAACAGCTGTTCTCACAACTGTATACAGTTTCTGAGCAGGTTAGGGCTGAGATGTGACCACATGTCACTTCTTAGATTACCAGTAGGAGGCAGAAAGAGGTTGTCTCTTAACGATGTCCTCCCCACAAACAAAACGCAACTCAGTCGATGGAATGTTCCTTTAGCAGATGCTTAAACACTGTTTACAGATTCGTCATTCTTTTAGACGACGAAGATGTAGAACTCTCTTCAAAACAATTCTGTGTGCTTCAGGAGTGTTTAAAAATATCACATTTTTAAAATGGAAAAGTTACTTTAAACAGCTGCAACTGCTTAAAAGGGACCAGTTTCCTGCCTATTTCAGTATTGTCATTGCGTGTTAAAGGTTGATTATTTGAGGGAAACTAAAAGCACAAAAATGAATAGTATAGAGAGGAAGGGCAGGAGCTTCCTCCATAGGATCATTGTTTCCCAGGCAACAGTTTTCCGAGTCTATAAAAACCATTGCAGAACCTTTGGCTGTTAGCATGAAAGGAGAGAAATGTGGCTAAGAAACCTTAGCTGTCTTTTTTTTTTTTTTTTTTTTGAGACGTTTCTCTGTATAATGGCTCTGGCCGTCCTGGAACTAGCTCTGTAGACTAGGCTGGCCTCGAACTTACTGGGATCCCCGTCTCTGCCTCTTGCGTGCTGAGATCAAAGGTGTGTGCCACTGTTGTCCAGCTGCCATCTTTTAGTCCCTTTGGGTTTATTTGTATTTATTCATTGACGTGTGTGTGTGTGTGTGTGTGTGTGTGTGTGTGTCCATATCATCAGACTTTGGCTCCAAGTGCTTTACATCCCAAGTCATCTTGCTGACCCCCCTTTCCTTTGATATTTGATCCCCATAGACAGTAAAATATGATGTGCTAGAAGTCGCAGATGACTGTGGATGCTTCTTTGGGAAAAATGCCTTCTGTAAACAACTGTACTACAGAAAAGCGGCTGCAAAGAAAATTTTGGAAGACTGCTTCTCTGGGAACACCTAAATGAGGTCTCACTAAAGAGAAATCAGAAATACACACCCAACGCTTCAATCACACGACGTATTCTTGCTGTACCCTGTTTGAATAAGCCACTACAGAGGCTCAACAGAAAACCTCCGAGTGCAGCCCCCTCTGAGACTCCTGCTGTGAGGGAAGGTCAGGAGAGTGTTGAGAAATACAGGGATGGCTGTCAGAAGCTGCAAATGTTTTCCTCTTTAAACACCAAGCCCAGACACTTTTGCACGAAGACACATTTCTTATCCTTAAGAAGGACAGGGTGTGATAACGAACATCCAGAGAAGAGTATTTTCGAAAATCAAGCCAAAAGATATTTCTGTAAGAGGCATTATTCATGAATAATGCCATCTGCTTTTCCCGAGAGAAAACAAATGAAGGCTAATAAGTGTTATTATGCAAGGGGACCACAGGCTTGTTTGTCACCATCTAGTATCAGGACATTTTACTCCTGACTTTCTGTAGCTATGTTGCAGCGCGTACTGCAGGGTGTTCAGATGCTTCTGAATGGAAAAGCCAAGCCTTGCCCAAATGTGGCAGCCATTCTGCAAGCACAGAGTCTGTGGAGGAGCTGCCAGAGCAGTCTCTCCTCTCCAAGCCAAGGACAAAGTAAATGAGCCCAAAATGTTTCGTTACTTCACTTCCTTGGGTGTTCTCTTTCCTATATTTTCCCCTCGTCTCCATGTCTACAATTTTGCCTCGCTTCCCTGGTTTGGCCCTCCTGGTTCTCAAGATACTATGAATTGACAATTGGGTGGTTGGGGTTAATTTCCCAACTTGGCAGAAACTTAAATCACCTGGCAGATGAGCCTCTGGACAGGACCGTGGGGGATTATTTAGGTTACACTAACTGAGGTGAGAAGAGCCACCCACTGTGGGCAGGACAATCCCTGTTGGAGAAATAGTGCTCTTTTCTTTCTGGCTATGGACACAATGTGAGGAGGTGCTTCAAGCTCCTGAGACTTTAACTTCCTGTTACAGATAATCTTTTTTTGTACACTGTGAAGATGTGTTCTTGCCAAGGTGCCTTCTGATTGGTTTAATAAAGAGCTGAATGGTCAACAGCTAGGCAGGAAGAGGTTAGGCGGGATTTCTGGGCAGAGAGAGAGGAGAGAAGATGAATCTTGGTATGGGAGAGATACCAGAGGACATAGGAGGAGAAGTAACAAGTTACTAGGGAAAACATAGATTAATATAAATGGGTTGATTTAAGTCAAGTGAATTAACTTAAAGTTAAATTAAGTGCTAGTGGAACAAGCCTAAACTACAGGCTGAGCTTTTATAATTAATAATAAATCTCCATGTCATTTTTTGTGAACTGGCAACCCAAAGAAGTCCACTACAATAATGGACCACCTTGAACTGTGAGCTCAAATAAAGTTGTCTATCTTCAATTTACTTCTTACCTCTCACTGCCTAGACTCACTCGCTAGAATAAATGGAGCTGATGGCAGCCTAGATCAAGACTCAAAACTATCTTGACATTTGGGCTGATGTTTTCGACTGTCAACCCACAAAGGGAATACTGGGTCCTTTAACCAGTCCTCCACTGTTTGCAATGAAGAAAACTGGTGCTACAGGCGCGACGGTGCACATCTGCAATCTCAGCATGCATAAAGCTGAAGCAGGAAGACTGTTTCAAGTTCAAGGCCAATCTGGGTTATATAGTGAATTCAAAGCCTGCTTGGTTATATAGCAAAATCCTGTCTCAAAACAAAATGGTGCAAACAGTATTATCAAGAAAGTAAGAAGGCACAAAATGGGAAAAATATCTGCAATTCACTGGTCTAATAAGGGTTCAATGTCGTGAATATATAAAGAATTTCTATAGCTTCATAACAAAAGACAAATAATTCCAATTAAAAATGGACAAATGATTGAAATAGATATTTCTCTAAAGATAAGCTACAATGACCATTAAACACACGGGGGGGAAGTGTTGAACATCATGAATCACTGGGGACATGCAAATGCAAACTGTGCTAGATACGGCTTCACAGCAACAAGGATGGTTAGAAGAAGAAGAAAATAGGACTTGAAGCTTTCATACGTTACTTCTTAGAATATGAAATTGTGTCGTTTCTTTGGCAGTTCTTTGAGAAGTTAAAGGTGAAGTTGCCATATGACCCAGTGATCCCAATCTTAGAGACACTGAAAGTACTCTATCAAATTCAAAGTATAGGTCTAGAGCGAGAGGGATAGCTCAGTTGGGAAAATGCATATCACACAAGCACAAGGACCTGAATTCAATTCCCAGTGCCCACATAAAAAAATCCCTGAAATCAATTCCCAATGCCCACATAAAAAAATCCCTGAATTCAATTCCCAGTGCCCACATAAAAAAAAATCCCTGAATTCAATTCCCAGTGCCCACATAAAATGTCTGGGCTGGAGTGGCGAATTAAGAGCTGATTCAGTGACTAAGAATATATACAGCTCTTGCAGAGGACCTACAGTTAGGTTCCCAGTGCTCACATAATGGCTCACAACCATGCATAATTCCAGTTCCGGGGAGGCGGGCAGTGGTCTCTTCTCACTTCCAGAAGTACCAAGGACACACACATACATGCAAGCAAAACGCTCATACACATAAAATAAAATAAGCAAATCTTTAAAATGAAAAGCTGGGTTTGGGGCTGGAGAGATGGCTGTTCTTCCAGAGATCCTGAGTTCAATTCCCTGCAACTACCACATGGTGGCTCACAACCATCTGTAATGAGACTTGGTGCCCCTTCTGATGTGCAGACAGACATGCCGGTGGAATACATATAATAAATATATAATAATAAATAAATCTATAACAGGTTATAAAAAAGCAGAAGTATTGTCGCAGGACAATATTACACTAGGTTGATTAAAAAGGGGTATTTTATTGGAGGGGATAAAACTTACATATCAATGTCCCAAACCACGTTCCTCTGGTCGCAAACAGGAAACCGAGTCTAGCAAAAGCAGTCAGCATGAAAGCCGGAAGCAAGTTAGCTCCGAGAGTGGCTGTGGCTCTTTTTAAAATGAAAACTATGCCCCACATTGGGCGGGTATCTTAGAAGCCATTGGCTGAAAGCAAGAGGGCTTAATCTCCCGCAGCACAGAAGTTCAAAAGAAAATGTGTACATGAACATTTGTAACAGGGTGTTCATAAAGCTAAAAAGGACACAAATATCTGTGGACTGATTAACAAAGCACTGTACATTTATACAATGAAATAGTATTTGGCCCTAAAAATAAAAACCTTTAAAAAAAATCTACTAAATAAAAGGATAGAGACAGAAAGTCTACATGTTATAGCTCTCCATGTAAAATGTTCAGAGTAGTCAAGTCCACAAGACAGGAAGGAGCAGGCATCCTGGTCACAGTCAAGTTAGTCAGGGTGATGGCATTTATATGTGAATGCCTCCTGTAGGCTCAGGTGTTTGAACACCTAAATCCCCCAGCTGGTGGCTCTTCCGGAAGGTTCTAGAACATTTAGAAGAATGGAGCCTCTAGTGGATGAAGGGGATTGCAAGGAGGTGGTTTTTGATGTTTCACAGTCCAGCTTCCCTTGCTGACCACTGCTTCCTGAGTGTGAAAAGCCTTCCCTGCTTGTCATGTCTTTCTGCCATGACGGACCATCTCCCTCGGAAATTGTAAGCCAAAATAGGCCCTTTCTCCCTTAAGTTCCCTTTGTCAGCGCACTTGTCCACAGCAACAAGGAAGTAACTAGGACAGTAGGCATGAAGTTTCTTTTGAAGATCATGAAGGTGCTTTGTTTTGTAATTAGGAACTTGTAATGGTAACATACCCTTGTGGATATAATGAAGAAAACACTAGATTAACATATACACCAGAATAAACACTTATACATGAATTTTCAAACTGGTTACTTATAATAACCAAAAGAGGTAAATAACCCAAATATCTATTACCTACGAACAGATGAATCAATCATGGTATATCTATATCAGTGGTTCTCTACCTTCCTAATGCTGCAACCCTTTAATACAATTCCTCATATTGTAGTGACCCCCAACCATAAAATTACTTCCATTGCTACTTCATAACTGTAATTTTGCTACTGTTATGAATTGTAATGTAAATAGCTGTGTTTTCCAGTGGCCTTAGGTGATTCCCATGAAAAGGTCATGGCCCACAGAGGTTGAGCATCACTGGTCTATATAGTGGAGTACTATTCACCAATCAAAAGATATGAAGTCAGCTACATACTATAATATAGATGAACCTTGAAAACATTTCAGCAGAAAGAAAGCAGCCACAGAGACCACATCTTTTATGTATCTATATATATTAATTATCCAGAATAAGCCAATTCATAGGAATATAAAACACATTGGTGGTTGCTAATGGCTAAAAATTAGGAAGAAGGAACTGGGAACTGACTGCCAATGGATCATGGTTACTTCTTCATTTAAGGGGTTTGAAGCTGGCCTAGAAGTGGATGTTGGTAATGGCTTAACAGCCCTGTCAATGTATTAAAAATAATTCTTACTCTTTAAATAGGTAAAATGCATAGCATATTAATTATATTTCAATTAAGCTGCTAAAAGTGAAAAAGAAAACATTGAACTATACTCTTCAAATAGGTGAGGCTTCTGGCATGTGAAGTATATTTCAATTAGGCTGCTTAAGAAGGAAAAACAGTCCCAAATAAATGAAAACAGAGTCTATGTTCATGGGATTGGAAATATTTACTAAGACGTAAATACTATCTAATGTGATTTACCAAGTCCAGTGATTTAAGTGTTCATAGAAGGATGGAAAGATAAACAAGTTGTTTCATATCCATTTGTTGTGTGTCAGACTCTTCCTGTGGAGAAGTCAACAAACCTCTACTCACCCCAGATAGGGAGCCCAGGACAGACCAAAGTACAGATGCCACCAAAGTCCAAGTTGCTGAACTTTAGTTCTGGAGTTACTTACAGAAATGTGAGTGAAGGGTCACTTACTCAAAGGTAGCTGCAACATCAAAGTCCACCCCAGCCTGGGTGACATCTCACAAAGCGGGGAACCTAGAACATGCTGCACAGCCTGCAGGTGGCTCAGTATGTTGGAGAGTGTCCTTCCCAGGTGACCCAGTTCATCAGAGCCTTTCTAGGCAGTTGAGTCTGTTCTTGGCATGCAAGTGGCTTGTCTTTGGCTTGTCTGTTTATTCTAGCAGATCTCTGCTGTTTTGGTTGGTGTCTGCTTCTTCTAGGCCACTTGGGTGGTTTATTGCTTCCTTTGAGGTGACTGGGGTTGTCTTTGTAGCTTGTGTTATCTGAGCCTTCTGTCCACAGTCTTTAATATATATATATACTCTTGAACCCAGTGAATCTGGTCAGTTTCAGGAACTTCCTGTAGCTATTTTGAATTGTTTATTTTCCCATCTTAATGAGTTTTTGAGGAATACTATTTGGTTATAAAAAGGGGTAGAAGGCTTAGATTATTATCATGTAGAACAACCTTCAAAACATAATAGTAAATGGAAAAGGACAGCCAAAAGATCAAAAAAAATACTCTCTGAAGTTGTTTAGTTCACAGAGGCAGAAGGTAGAATGGTGGTTGTAAGTAGCTAGGTGATGGGAGATGACTTGTTTAATGAATATAGAGTTTCAGCATTGTCAGAGAAGAAAGTTTTGAAGTGTGAAATTTGGTTACACAATTGCACAAACATGAGTACCATTGATCAACTATAAACTTAAGTTCAGGTTTCAATTTTTACGTTTTTTTTAAACCCATAGTTAATTTTTCTTGGAAAAATAAAAAAATGAAACATCTCTTTTACATTCCTCAACAGCAGAATCAGGAGCATAATTAGCATCCTGGAGGTGGTCATTTCAAGCTGTAAGTAGATGTAAGCCTGGTATAAATATAATTATGAGTGTTAGCATTAAAGCAGACTTGGGGACGGCAATTTGTGATGGCACCTGGGATCTTTCTAACGCTTGCCACGTAGAGCTTCATCAGGCTGTCAAGCAGAGTTGCCACAGTGTGCTGTCCATGGGAGAGAGGCTGTGGCCTAGAGAACCATTCTTGTGTAGTCACAAAACTGCGAGTCTGCAGTGCACTCCTTTCAGTAGTCAGTTGTGTAACGGCGCTTTGGGAATGGAAGTTTTGCTGGCTTTTCTTTCCTCTCTCTTTTTTTAGATAAAGTGATTCTGCACAGAGCTGTGTAAAACAACCAATATCTACATCTTTAAAGTAAAAGGGCCCTTAATCATTATTTTATGGTTCTATATTTTCATGGCAGATGTTGACATTTTACTATTGTTCCAGAATCAAATGTCAAGTTATTCCTGCTCAGAATTTTCCATTTCCGTCTTCTAAGAAGTCCATCTGCAGCTGTATTTATAGCGAACTCTCTGCTTGCAAAGCCTCGGCGTCTTAAAGCAGGTTTGTAAATAGGTTTGAAGGAGTGCATGTGCGCACTGGAGACCTGCCTGGGTTAATTAATTCTCTTTTCAGGCATTAGAACTTACACAAATAGGCCAGCTGGAGGTGAATGTTGTCTTTGGAAGTGATAATTATATGCCTTACCATTGTTTGCCTTCCCCCTTCTCCCTCAGTCAGATTCCCCCCAATCCAAAAAGGAAGTATCAGGAGAGGATTTTCTCCTCCTGAGAAAATGAGCATGTAGATGAGGTGAGATAATGACTGTGGATAATACAGATAGTTTGAAGGTCTGGAGGATGCATACAGAGAGCTCCAAAGAGGAGACTGTGCTTTTGCTAAATATAGCAGAGAGTGCCTGCTATGGCATTGTGAACGCTGCTGTGCTTCAGTTCACATTTACTTTCTTTTGTTACTTCTAGGATGCTTTGGTTTCACACAGCCCAATTTTCTTCCAGAGAGGAATGTGATGAATAGCTCTGTACACCACCCAGCACACTGAAAAGCAAGGAGTGTGTGGGGGGGATACTCTTGATGCATTTCCTGCAGGTAGCATGTTGCCCTGGCACCAGCAGGAGGGAGGCAGAGAAAGCAGTGCACCACTGCCAGAAACAGAAAGGCTTGCCCTTCTCTCTTCCCTGTGAATTCCAAGATGCCTGGCCTCCCTCAGAGGACCTGGCCAGCTGTGCTCCCTGAAGCAGTGAAAGGCTGGGGAGGGAGACTGGACTGTGTCCCACAGTACAGAACCTAACAGGGAGGGCTCTGCAGACTTCTCATCCTTGGGCAAGTGGGGGGCCATGGTGGACACCAAGTTCTAGAACGGCCATCCCCACAATACGATGAGGCTGATGAAAAGGCAGGATGGGAAGAAGCTGATAAGATCCCCCCCAAGCCCAGTGCAGTTCACCTTGTCGCTTAGAGTATGTGACATCATTTGTAAAAGGACAATGAAAGGAGCTGACTTCAAGCTGTGTGTCCTCACACACAGCACATATTTGAATGCTCATCAGTAGTCAAAATTACAGACACAATCTCAAATCTGACCTCCTGGAAGAGCTGGAAAAGGTTATGTCTAGATGGCAGCAGTGTTCACTGGGTAATGGCACTTGTATCCAAGCCTGCCAGCTTGAGTCAGTCCCTGCAGCTGTAGTGGAAGGGAAGAACTGTCACCCAAAAGTTATCTTTGACCCCCACATATAAAATAGTAATATATTTTTAAGTTTATATAATTTCTTTCTCCTTTTTGTCTTTTTTTTTTAAGACAAGGTCTCACTATGTAACTCTGCCTGGCTGTCCTTGCACTCACCCTGTGGATCAGGCTGGCATCAAACTCACATAAATCCACCTGCCTCTGCCTCCCCAGTGCTGGGATTAAATGTGCGCCACGCACCCACCCTAAGTTTATGTAATTTCAACAACTGTGGATATCAAAGGTCACCATGAGGGCAGACTATGAGTTTGTCCGGGGCACCCTTCTAAAGACTCTAGACTACAATTTCACAAACTGTGGCCTATGGGTCAAATGAGTTCATGGCTAGCTTTCGTATGGCCTGGGAGCTCAGAATGTCTTTTATATTTTCACTGTTTTATTTTATTTTCATTTATGGTGCTTCATGTGTGAGTGGAGCTCAGAGAACAACATTATGGGAATTGTTTCTCTCCTGCCATCCCATGTGGTGCAGGAGACTTGTCTGTTCAGTCAATCATGTTTTAAATAAATGCTGATTGGCCAGGTAGGAAGTGTGGGCGGGTCAACCAGACAGGAAGTAGAGGCAGGGCGAGGAGAAAATCTGGGAAGCAGGAAGCTTCCCTGGCATTCCTATGCAGATCACCAAGGAAGCAGGATGTGTCCCTGTCCCAGCTGAGAAAAGGTACCGGCCATGTGGCTGACATAGATAAAAATATGGGTTAATATAA
>JAQHUG010000432.1:435262-471897 GCA_028555095.1 Dicrostonyx torquatus | reverse complement strand
TTTAAATTAATACAGTTCTCATGTGGTTATTTTGGGCATAAGTAAGCAATCAGTGGCTGAGTAGGCCAGCGGCTGGCTGCTGGGGAACACAACACGCACCTCTCCCCCACTTACAACACCTATGGGATCTAGGGTTTGAACCCCAGTCATCAAGCTTGAAACCCAGAGCCTTTTCCATGAGCCACTGCACTGGCTTCTTTTCACATTTTAGACAGTTGAACAACATTATTGGTAAGCTAAAATTACATGAAGTTCGTGTTTATGTCAGTGCTCAGGCATCCCTCATGATGCTAATTTCCATATTGCCCCCGACTGCTTTCCCAGGCTGGTGGCAGAGCTTTGTAGTTGCAGCAAATGCCACCCATGGCACTCACAACTTTGTACCACCAAGTGAGTGGCACTCAGTCACAGTGGCACATCTGTAACCTAACAATGTGTTGAGGGCAGCATGCCTTCACTAGAATGTGACATTCACTACTAAAATTCATTGTTTCAACACAAGAAAAAGAAAACAAAAGGGACCTTTGCATGCTGTACTTTTGGTTTTTCAAGACAGGGTTTCTCTGAGTAACAGTCCTAGCTGTCCTGGAACTAGATCTTGTAGACCAGGCTGGCTTTGAACTCATGGAGCTCCTTCTGCCTCTGCCTCCCAAGTACTGGGATTAAAGGTATCTGCCACCACTGCCCGGCCTTTTTTTAAAAAAAAATTTATTGTGTATACAGTGTTCTGTTGGCATGTATAACTGCACACCAGAAAAGGGCACCAGATCTCATTACAGATGGTTATGAGTCACCTTGCGGGTTGCTGGGAATTGAACTCAGGACCTCTGGAAGAGCAGCGAGTGCTCTTAACCTGTGAGCCATCTTTCCAGCCCTCATGTTGCACTTTTAAGGTACAATCAAGGGTCGGGCAGTGGTGGCATATGCCTTTAATCTCAGTACTTGGGAGGCAGAGGCAGGAGAATCTTTGTGAGTTTGAGCCCAGCCTGGTTGACAGGGGCTAGTTCCAGGGTCAGGCCACAAAGCTACAGAAAAACCCTGCCTTGAAAAACCAAAAAGAAGAAAAAAAGGTACAATGAAGGGTAGATGATCTTATTCCAAATCGGATGGCAAACACATTTGATATGCAAAAAGAGAACCCTGCTAAAAGACTCCAATACACATCACTGACTAATCACTGATAGCAATAGTCTCAACTCACATGAAAGCAATGGTCAGAGAAACACGAGCTTTGAACACAGAATGTCTCATCACAGCCAAACTGCCTCACAAACACCCACATACACACAACAAGGAAACGGCGACTGCCGGCAAAGTCAATTTCCAAGTGGTTCACCTGTTAGCCAGGCAAAGAAAGTTACTTACCAACAGTAAGTTCATTAAACTGTATTTGATTGCAGTAGCCGAAGAAACGTGTCCAGAGAAAATTAACGTGGTTAAGACTATTAGCCTGTTGGCAAGAACAGTTGCCTGATGAATTGAGACTATTAGGAACGAATGCATAGTGGGTTTCCAAACAAGGCAAATAATATGGAGTGGTTTTCCTTGACTCTTGATGAGTTAGCAGATGTTACTGATACTGTTTAGTTATTGTTTGAGAAGTCAATGCCAACTTTTAAGCAACTGGAGAATTAGCTTGTATGCGTGCTTGTGTGTAGAAAAAAAAACCCACAGAAGAAAATATTTTAAACGAAGCTTTGGAGACCCTAATATAACACAATATGAAGTGGAATCAATGAAGATACGGTACAGCTGATGGCAGCTAAATAATTGTGGAGAAAATAATAAGTTGGCCACATTCTGGTAACTTGTGAAAATCTGAGTTGTTTCGAGCTCACGGTTATCACCGCCTTATTTGACAGCCGTCTTGAGGAAAATCTTTGACTCTCTCATGTTACTGACCCATTGGTATCAGCAATAATCTTCATTCAGTCTCATGGGCTTAATCATCGCCATTCATAAATCTGTTGTCAGAAGTCAGAGCTGGACATCCTGACCTGCCTTTCCACGGAGCACTTAGAACAGTGGCTTAGCAGTGGTCACAGTTTATTGCAATGCTTTGAGTTTAGATTCAAAATCTATTTAACTGTGTAGTCCCAAAGCTTCTGCCCAGACTTCAATTGGATGTGATTAATCTGCAGTCTAATGACATGATACAAGGGAAATATCACAAGAAGAATATAATTCTATAGTAGCTTTCCAAGTGAAGGATAGGCTCCATTAAAATCATATTTTTATACCTGTCACCAAGGACTGTGCAGTTCCATCTATATGAAATGTCCACAACAGGTAAATCGATGAGAGAGGAAGTAGATTGTTGATTACTTAGGGATGGGGAAGTGAGCTTGGGAGAAAGAATGACTGGCAAGAAGTATGGGTTATTTCTCACGATATTGCAGATGTTCTACAATTGGTCATGGTTGCACAATTCCATGAGTGTACCCACAATGATTGACCTGCACAAAAAGATCACATGGATCATGAAATGATGATCAGTATCCTTTTTAATATTTCTTAATGGTTTTGTGTTTGTTAATGTTTGTCCGTGTAAATGGACTTGCTCAAATTTAATTAAGTAGAGTCTGCCCTTAGGTCAGCAATGATGCAATTCTCTGCGACCAAAGTTTTTTGGTACAGAGCACTTATTTTGAGCTTCAATTAAATAAAATATTGCTGCCATATTAATTTGTAAAATTAGCATGCCTATATTGAAAGCATATATTTAATAAAAAAAACGAATGTGAGGCAGTGGTGGCGCACACCTGTAATCTCAGCACTGGGGAAGCAGGAAAGAGGTGGATTTTTGTGAGTTTGAGACCACCCTGGTCTACAAAGACAGCCAGAGCTGTTATACAGAAAAAACCCTTTCTATAAAAAAGAGAAACAAAAAAACCTGCACTCAAGTTATTATTGTATTCGGAATGAAAATTGGTGGAACTGTGCTTTCTCTCTTATATACATACCTATGAACTCATATAACATCTATAAAATGTTCTTAGTTTGGTGCCTTGGCCCACATTTACAGTATTGCTAGGAAACTGTGGATATGTCCTCTAAATTCTTCTTCTCATAGGCCTTTGTATTTAGAGCCATCTCCTTTTCTATTTTATAGTTAAAACTTTTAATTGTATTTATTACTGGGATTCACTATAGCGTAACACATATGCATGGCACACACTGATCAAATCAGAGTAATTAGAATATTTCTCTCCTTTCACCCTTCCTTTATGTTGGAAGCCTTCGATCTCCTCTCTTTTATATCCTCGTAAAATATGTAATAGGTTTTTTTTGACCTATACTCAATGTAACTCATTCTTTCTAATTGTATTTTGCTACTGGTTACCCAACTTCACACATGCCTCACCCCCTTCCCAGCTGCTGCTAATCACTATTCAACATTCAAATAGGATCTCTTTTTAGTGTCCCTTTGAACAGTTGTGCTGGGTTCTTTCTGAGACTAGGGTAACATGCTCAGACAATGTCTTACTTTTTCTACAGACAGAACACAGAAAGGAGACAGTATCTACTATAGACAATAGGGTACCATCTGTTGGTTTCTGAAAAGTCGTAAAAGCTTGGGATGATTTTTGAAATTCTGCTATTAGGGAGAACTACAAGAAAGACATTGAAGAGGCCTAATCTGAGTAGCAAAGAAAAAAAAAAGCAGATGATTGTACGGTATTCAAAGAAAATGTTTTTATATCAAAAATAATATGGAGAAGCAAAAAGGAAACCCACAGAATGGGGACTGGAGAGAGGGTGCAGAGGTTAAGAGCACTGGCTGCTTGCTCTTTCAGAGGTCATGAGTTCAATTCCCAGCCACCACATGGTAGCACACAACCATCTATAATAGGATACAATGCCCTCTTCTGGTGTGCAGATATTATGTGCAGAACACGTATGCATAAAATGTAAATAAATAAAATTAAACAACAAGAAATCCCACAGAAGCCAGGTGGCACATACCTTTAATCCCAGCACTCAGGATGCAGAGGCTGCCGGATCTCTGTGAGTTCAAGGCCACCCTGGTTCATAGAATGAGTTTCAGAATAGCCAGGGCTACAGAGAGGGACCCTGTCTCAAAACAACAACAATAACAACAAACCCACAGAGAATGTCTGCAAACTATCAATCTAATGGTTTAATATATAGAATGCATAAAGAATACTTATAACTCAAAAGCTACAAAGAAATCGTTTGATTACAAGCAGACAAAGGTTTTGCACAGTCATTTCTCCAAAGATATGCAAATAGCCAATGAGTGTACAGCACCATTAGCTATAGATATACATCAGATGTCCTGTAAAATACCACTTCATGTCCATTAGGATGCATACGATAAAAGGGCAGGAATTCACAAACATTGGTAAGACTGGAGAAATTGTAATTTTCCTCGTGCTGGGAGGAATACAAAAATGATTTTATCACAGTGGAGAACAATCTGACATTTTTCTATAAAGCTAAATATAAATTAGCACATGACTCAGCAATTCCGTGTCTAGGTGTCTGCCCTGGTGAGTTTTTTTGTCAACTTGACACAAGCTCAAGTTATCTGGGAAGAGGAACCTAAATTGAGAAAATGCCTCCATCAGGCTGTCTGGAGGCAAGTCTTCTGGGGGCATTTTCTTACTCAAATACTGATACGGGAGGGTGCAGCCCTGTGAGTAATACCATCCTTAGGCCGATGAGCCTGGGCTGTGTAAGAGAACAGGCAGCAAACCCCGGTCGGGGGTAATGAGGCACACCAGTAAGCTGTGTTCCTTTGTGGTCTGTTTCAGCTCTTGCCTCAAAGAGTCTGCCTTGGATTCCTAATTTGGCTTCTACTGATAATGGACAATGACTTTCTAGCCAAAGAAGCCCTTTCCTCCCCGAGTTCCTTTTAGCCATGGTGTTTTATCATAGCGGTAAAGATCTAACGAAGATAGTGTCATAGTGTCTATCCTAAATAATTGAAAACAGGGACTCACACAGCCTTCACTGAAGCATTATTCTTTATAGCAAAGAGAAGGGAAACAACTCAAGTGTCTACCAGTAGGCAAATGGGTAGCAAAGTGTGTACTGTCCATACAACAGGATTCTATTTTTTTTTTTTTTTTTTTTTTGGTTTTTCGAGACAGGGTTTCTCTGTGGCTTTGGAGCCTGCGCTGGAACTAGCTCTTGTAGACCAGGCTGGNCAGGGTTTCTCTGTGGCTTTGGAGCCTGCGCTGGAACTAGCTCTTGTAGACCAGGCTGGTCTCGAACTCACAGAGATCCGCCTGCCTCTGCCTCCCGAGTGCTGGGATTAAAGGTGTGCACCACCACCGCCCGGCAACAGGATTCTATTTAGTCACAAAAGGAATGAAGTTTGCTATAGGCTACAGTGTGGCTGATCCTTGCAAACATAATACTAAGTGAGATAATTCAGACACAAAAGGCGAGCTGAGTCCATCTACATGAAATATTGACAGTACACAAATCTGTAGAGGCAGAGACTAGGCTAGAGGCTTCTCCAGCACCATGTCTGCCTGCGTGCTGCTTTGCTTCCTACCATGATGATCAATGGACTAAACCTCTGAACTGTAAGTGAGCAAACACAATGAAATGATTTTGTTTATAAGGGTTGCCGTGGCCATGGTGTCTCTCCACAGCAACACACAGCCTATCTGAGTCCGCGGTGATGGTTGCACATTGCAGATAAAATGAATGCTGTTGAATGGCGCACGGATTCAGAACGCGTTATACGTCACAATAGAAACATTTTAAAGAGGATCTGGGCCGGGGAGACAGCTGAGTGGTTAAAGAACTTGCTGCGCAAGTCTGGCATCTGAGTTAGGACCCCCAACATCCAGGTGACGAAGCTGGCTGAGGTGGTGTCCGCCTGCAATCCCAGGGAAGTTTGCTGAGCAGCCAGTCTGACCAGTCTAGCTAACTGGGGATACTAGGTTCAGTGAGAGATGTTGTCTTAAAGCACATAAATAAATAGTGACAGAGGATGCCGAAGATTGACTTCTGACCTCCATGTACACAATACAATGTGCCCTGCCATGTGCAAACACACACACACACACAGAGAGAGAGAGAGAGACAGAGACAGAGACAGAGACAGAGACAGAGAGAGAGAGGAGCAGAGAGGAGCTGGAGGAAGCTGGTCCTATGGTCCTATTACCCTGTCTTAGATGGTGGAGTGTTGAACGCTAGGGCTCCCTAGCCCATGGAATGAGGCCTCCCGCAGTAAAGGAGGTCTTCCCACCACAATGAATTTAATTTAGATAATTCCTCACATACATGACCAAAGACTGACCTAATCTATATAGTCCCTTACAGATATATATATAGAGGCTTGTCTTCCACGTGATTCTGGAACCTGTCAAATTGGCAACATTAATCGCTGCATGGAATTACCCTTTTGTTTATTTTTGAGATGGGTCTTTTGTAACTTAGACTGACCTTAAACTCACTATGTATCTCAGGATGAGTGTGAATTCTAGATCTTCCCACTGTTACTTTCCAAATTCTGGGGTTACAAACATGCTCTTCTAGACTTGGTTGCGTGCAATTCTGGGGTGGAGGTTGAACCCCAGGTTTTGTGTATGCTATACAAGCACTTTATCAACTGACCTACACACCCAGCTCAGTATCTGCCTTTTTGGGACTGGATTACGTCACTGAGCTTAATGGCTTCAAGTTTCATATCTGCTGTAGCCTGGAGAATATCCTATTTCATGCATGTTTCACATTTGCTTTACGTTCGTCTGTGTTTTCATTGCTCCCACCTCTTAGCTGTTATAAATAATGCTGCTATTATATGGCCATGAAACTATTCTGTGGGCTTCTGCTTTCAATTCTTATGGATTTACACTCAGAAGTGGGATTACTGGATCATATAGTAATTCAGTGTTCATTTTTTTTCAGACTCTCCATTGAAGCAACACCATTTTGAATTCTCATTAACCTTGTTAGTGTTCCAATTTCTCCGTATTTTTGTCAATAAATATTTTTTAATTGGGATTTTATTCTTGTGTGCATATGATCACTTGTGTGTGTGTGTGTGCATGCACGTGCGTGTGTGGAAGCCAGAAAACAACTTTGGATGTCATCCTCAGAAGGGGAATCTAATTGGCCCAAAGCTCACCAAGTAGGCTAAATTGGCTGGCCAGTGAGCTCCAAAGAACCTCCTGTCTCTGCCTCCTTAGCAGGGGGATTACAAATATGTGTCACCACACTTGGCATTTTTATATGGGTCCTGGGGATTGAACTCAGGTCTTTGTTGGACTGACTGATGTTGACAGAGGTTTCTGTCCCGCCCAGTCCCACAGTCATTCAGTTCCAAAGAAACACACAGAGGTCTACATTAATTAGAAACTAGTTGACCCATTAGTTCAGGTTTCTTATTAACCCTTATATTTTATATTAACTCATAGTTCTTGTCTGTGTTACTCATGTGCTTTGGTACCTTTTATCAGTGAGGCATTTTCATTTTGTGTCCTCTGCGTCTGGGTGACGACAGCAGACTGAGCCTTTCCTCTTCCCAGAAGTCTCCTATTGTGGTCACCCTGCCTATACTTCCTGCCTGGCTACTGGCCAATCAGCATTTTATTAAACCAATACAAGTGACAAATACAAGGTACAAGACCATTGTCCCCCAGCAGACTGAGCTGTCTCTCATATATTTTTTATGCAGCTATCTCAGTGGGTATGAGATAATAATTCACTGTGGTTTCGATTTGCATTCTCCTTTCTCTCGATTACAGGATTACCATTTCTACAAGTGGCAAATTCATTTACCTGTTTTTATGTCACACAGACACACTAACACTGATCAGGAACATCAGCCTGTATCTGGATACACAGACGCATGCATACCTGTGATGCTCATGTGGTCACTTAGTGATATAAGCAAAGCTGTACTGCTTAACTGAGAAGTCTTTGCCAGTGTTGTCAGACCACAGACCCTGAAAATCAGTAGAAGTGCCTAGAGAGTGGTTGAAGACCTGTTTTTCTCCTAAGCTCTGAGTCTTCTTTCCCCTCTATCATTGGGCTAGCAAAGTTTTATAAAATTTAAGGTCTATGTTTATTCCTTTGGCTTCATTTATAACTGGAGAAAAGAATATGTGGGGAAGAGGTCATGAATGACTTTTACAGGAGCGGGGGGGAATGGCTCAGTGGATAAACTGCTGTGCAAGAATCAGGACTTGAGTTTGGATGCCAGGCACACACATAAAAAGCTGGTATGGTGGCCAGTCTTGGTTGTCAATTTGACTACATCTGGAATCACCTAAAACTCAAGCAGCTAGGCACACTTTTGAGGGGTATTCTCGAGTTTACCATTTAAGGCAGGAAAATCCATCCAAAGTCTGGGTTATCCCTTCTGGTGGCATCCCACATCAAAAGTGATGGACGAAGGAAGCTTTTGCTTTTTGCTCTCTTTCTAGCCAGTTCATCTGTCCTGTTGCTAAGACATTCCTTTGCTGGTATTAAAACCCACTTCTTCAGGATTCCAGTGTAGATTGAAGAAAACCAGCGGCTCTCTAGGACTTCCTTGGGACTCTGGCATGAGACTGGGGACTGCAGAGGCATCCAGTCTCCTGGAGTGAATAACTACCAGATCCTTGGCTTTTCCATCAGAAGTCATTGTTGAGTTATTCAGACTACAGCCTGGAAACATATTAATAAATAGGCTTCTAATAAGTCTCCCTTTAATATATATTAATTTAATACGTGTTTTACATAATACAATTTAAGTTCTTATATAAAATAATGTAATTTAATATATATTCATTCTATCAATTCTATTCCTCTAGAGAGCCCCGACTAATACTAATACAGATGGGTATGGTGGCATGTGCCTATCATCTTAGCACTGGGGAGGAACAGAGCAGAGAATCCTAAATTGGTGACCTCCAGGTTCAGTGAGAGACCCTGCCACAAAAATAGGGACGTAATAGAGGGATACTTCAATCTCTGGTCTCCATGTATCTGTGCATTTCCGCACACATAATGCAAACACAAGAACACATATATTCATACCCATACAAGAGGAGAGCGAGAGAGAGTTTTGCCTCTCTTAGGGGAGTGCAGGGAAGCTCCGTGGTGGCAGTCTTGTTGGGACACAGTGAACAGCCTTCTGCCCCAGAGAAGCAGCAGAGACAAATGAATAGGGCAGTTTTACTGTTGTGCTCACAGGAGCTCGGGTTTCACAGGTCAAAGCTGCTCTGTGCCTCTGGCGTGGTAGAATTCCTTTCTCGTTTCATCAGCACGGCAGTGTTCGCGCCTCTATTGATGCAGGGGGCTCAGGGTGCCCAATGTCTCTTGTCTGTTTTGCTTTCCAGGGCAAAGTATGTCGTGGTTCATAAAAGAAAAAGATCAAAGAATCCAGACTTGCTTGTTGAGAGGGAGGTTGGTCTAAAGGGCAAAAGAGTAGAGTGCCCTGCTGGGGACCTCTGGTGTCGGTCCCCGGTGTGGCAGATGAGAAGTGAAAACCCAGCTGCCCTGCTTCGCATTAACTCTTTCTTCACAGGATTCGGCCCCTCTGAGCCTCATTGTACCACTTGATCGTGGGCTACCCAGTTTAGAGAGCAGAGCTCTGCTGGCTGTTTCATAGAACTCTTGACACCTTTCTTTCCGTTTCCGTCTCTTATTATATGCAAAGAAAATGGATAGAAGGGGAATGGAGAGCGCCTGAAACTTGCCTTGATCAACAGGACGGGGACTTCACAAAGGGAGACATTTTCCCCCTCTGTGCTTTTGTTGCTCTCCTTTGGTTTTTGTAGTATGTAGCCCCAGCTGTCCTTGAATTCCCTAAGTAGCTGAGCGTGGCCTTGAACAACCCATCTACCTGCCTCTACTTCCCAAGTGCCACGCCACGCCTGTCCACAGATGGAGACATTTTGAGACAGCCCACAAGCACAACTATCCCAGTTGGCATGCAGCACATGGCAGATATGCTGTAGAGCTTTCCCTATCAATAACAATACCTTCCTTGCAGGATCCCCCCCATCCTTTGCTGTAAGGTTTGGTCTCCTTGTCTCCCCCTTTGAGAGGTAGAAAAAGCACAGCTGTATTAGTGTTTTTGCAGAGTTGGGGACTGGAAATCCTGTCAGATTTTCCATCTTTTCTTACAGCATGATCTATTGCCAAAAGAAACATTCTTGCAGCAACTGCAAGGGAGGTGGACCAAGAGGGAAACATACCTTGCTTCCCGTGATGGAAGGTAGCCCCCCGAGGAAAACTAAACAGAGGTAGCGGTAAAGGAATGTTGCTGCCCTCTCAAGTTCGGAACCTCTTTTTGAAGACTCAGATGCCCCGCACCTGTGGACTCTGAGAACATTTTCCTTTCTGGATTAGAAAAAATTATTAGAGGAGCTTGATGGTGAGGTTCTGTAATCCCTGCTACTCTGGAGGCAGAAGATTGAAAGTTCAAGGGCTGACTGGATTGCCGAATAAGACCCTGTCACAAAAGAAAAAAATGTCAGAAGAAGGCTAGGCATTAAAAAAAAAAAAGCACGAAGTTCTGTTGTTTGCAGGAAAAGGGCTACAACTGGAACTAATTATATTAAGTAAGTGAAGTCAGTCTCACAGGGACAAATGGTGCATACTTTCGCTCCGTTGTGGACCCTAGACTTTATACATACACAAAATCATATATTTACCAGTGACTTGAAAGTAGAAGCCAGACTGTCTGGGGAGCAAAGGAGACTAAAGAAAGTGGAAACTAGAGATAAGGGGATGGTAGTGGGGTATGAGGAGTTACGCTTAAAGCACATTATGTACCTGGACCACAATGACCTTGTGCAACTCAATATAATAATAATAATAATAAAACAGGGATGAAGGTGTAGCCGCTGGAAAAATCCTTGTCTATCATGTGCCTGGATTCAAACCCAGTAGTGGAATAAAATGAAGTACCAAAAAATAAACATCAAATTAGTAAGTTTTTATAATGAATAATTTAAAGATAGTTTTAGGTACAGAAGTTGTCCTCAGAACATTTTTGTATATTCTCTATTGAGTGTTCATTGATTTCCTCCCCTGGGTCTTCTTTCTGTTCGAGGATCCCACCTGCATTATCTGCTAGTTGCCACGACAAATGCCATAGAATGGATGGCTTGAACAACAGAAGTCTATCTTCCTACATTTCTGGTATGTATAAATCCGAGATCAAAGTATTGATACGTTTTATTTCTTTTGAAGCACCCAAGACTGGTGAATGTGTGTCTTCTCTGTGTCCTCATAGGGACTTTTCCCTGAATTTGGCAATTGTCTCTCTCTCTCTCTCTCTCTCTCTCTCTCTCTCTCTGTCAGTTTATCAAGACGAGAGTTCCTCTGTGTGGCCCTAGCTGCCTTGGAACTCACTCTGTAGACCAGGCTGGCCTTGAACTCATAGATCCTCCTGCCTCTGCCTTTAGAGTGCTAGGATGGGGTCTCCTATAATAATGACAGTGGTCCTGTTAGAGTAATACATACTAATCTCATTTAAATTTAACCACCTCTTTTAATTACCTTTACATTAAGATTACATTGGGGGCAATAATTCTAAGCCCAGACTTTCATGTGAATATTATGGAAATCAGATTTTAACACTTGAGTTAAACCTGAAGCAAAATTCTTCTCTAGCTATGCACCCGAGAAGCCACCAGGTAGACTTTACACTTAAAAGTTACAGTGGACGAATGAGCATAGGCTAGGCCTTCCAATTCAAAAGTGAGAAATTAGAAAGAAGAAAGCAATTGCAATCAAGTCCAAAACAAACAAAATTCTATTTGACTATGGGTTTTGTGTGTGTGTGTGTGTGTGTGTGTGTGTGTGTGTGCGCATGCATGTGGCATGGCTTGAGCGTGGATGTCAGAGGAGGACAACCTGCAGAAAGGAATCAGCTCTTGCCTTCCACCATGCAGATTATGAGGATCAGACTCAGATTGTTAGGCTTGGCAGCAAGCGCCTTTACCTTATCTCACTGGCCCTCTTATTAATATTTGATGAACCTCCATTTCATTTCCATCATGGCTGAACTCATTTACCACCAATAATGTATTCTCACTTTCCTCGACATCCTCACTCGTATTTACTTATCGTTTGTGCTTCTGATGACAACCATTCTAAGGTGGCGCCTCACTGTAGCATTTTAATTTCTATTTCCCTAGTTATTAGTGATAATTGAGTATTTCTTCAGAGATCTAGTTTAAATGTCTAGGTCTTTTTCCTTTTTTATTAGTAGGGCATATTAGCTATACAGGATTATGAGCTACAACATGACACTATTATACATGCACAAATCATGTGTTGATCATATGCACCCCTCAGTACTGTGTTGTGGAATTTAATAAATTATCGCCCAGACCAGCTATCTTTAATAGATACACTTTAATAGGAGTAAGGGACACAAGCAGATTTACAATACCAGACCCTGGATCCCTTGTGTGCATCAACCCACGATCCGCAGAGAGAGACAGCTTTTCCACATGGACCCAACCTTTTATACCTAATTGGGACCTGATGGTCCAACCCCAAATAATTAGTTAATGGCTAATGAGGGGGCAGAATAATTAGCTAATGGCAGGGCGTGGCTATTAGCCTGATAAGCTAAAACCTTTCTCCATCACTGTGTTGACTTCTCTTTCCTTCCTCACTGGTTCCCTTTCTTCTAATAATTCTTCTTCTAGGCCCAAAGTGCATTTTATTTATTTTTTAAAATTTTTTAAAATGTGCTGGGCGGTGGTGGCCCACGCCTTTAATTCCAGCACTCAGGAGGCAGAGGCAGGCAGAATCTCTGTGAGTTCAAGGCCAGCCTGGTCAACAGAGTGAGTTCCAGGAGAGTCAGGGCTATAGATAGAAGCCCTTTTTCAAAAAACCTAAATAAATAAATAAATAAAATTCCATGTTTGAGAGAAAACGTACAGTGTTTGTCTTGCCAAGTAGTGTGTGTTCTTTCTCTTCTGTGGATTCTTGATTCTAACTTTTGAGTTTTATATGCATTCATGTGTGAGAGAGTGTGCATATAGGCCATGAAGCCGGAGAGGAGACCAGGAGAGTGGGAGAGGTTTTAAGGAAGGCGGGTATGGAGAGTAATAAGGCATATGAAACAATCATATAGAAGGAGGAGTGCTGGAGGCCAGAGGATACAAGTGAGTTGTGCAGGGAGTTATGGGTAGGAGCCGGGAAGGAGGATCAACCAAAACAAAGTATATATGAAAAGAGCACAAAGAAATTTATTGCTTCGTATGCCGTCTTGGTCATTTTTCCTATGTTCTGATAAAATACCCTGGCAAAAACAATGTAAGGGACAGAGGGCTTATTTTGTCTTGTAGTTTGAAGTTATAGTCTATCATGGCAGAAAACATTACAGCAACAAGAGCATGAGGCTATTGGTCACGTTACATCCACATTCAAGAGCAGCGAGAAATGAGGACTTTTGCTTAGCTCCCTTTCTCTTCTTCATACGGTCGAAGAGCCTATCCCAGGGAATGCTGCCACCCACAGTGGGGGAGTTTTCCCACCTCAACTAACTTTCTCTAGATACTATCCCACAGGCATGCCCAGCTGTTTCCCGGATGATTCTAGATCTCATCAAGTCGACAGCTGAGATTAATCCATCACATTAACTTAAACAAATAAAAAATAAATTAGATTGGGAAATGTTAATAACTATTAAAGCTGAATTAAACAACTGACTTTCTGCAAATGGGTTACTGTGTTTAATGTGATCATCTCCAGTTTCATTCATTTTCCTGCAATGACGTAATTTTAATCATTTTCATGGCTGACTAAATCTCCATTTTGGGTGTGATGTGTCTGGTTCACTTGTTAATTTATTGACTGGATCACTGGTTCTTCTGGTGACACATCTTTTAGGGTATGCGTGTGTGTGTGTCTCTGTGTGTGTGTGTGTGTGTGTGTGTATACACGTGCATGTATGCACTGGGCTAATTCTGGACATCAATACTCTGCCAGCAGAATAACTGATAACGATTTTCTTCCAGTTCTGGAATCTGTCTCTTTGCTTTGGTAACTGCTTCCTTTGCTGTGCAGAGACCTTTGAATTCAATGCAATCCCGTTTATCAATTCTTGCTATTTTTTCCTAGGCTGTTGGAGTCCTTTGTTGAAAGTCTTTGCCCATTCCTATACAGAGCAGGGCCTTTCTTATGTTTTCCTCTGGTAGTTTCAAAGTGTCAAGTTTTACATTTGAAGGTCTTTGATCCATTTTGAATTGATTTATTATTATATTACATTTACTTATTTTTCTGTGGGGAGGCATGCATGTGGAGGACAATTTTGGGAATTGGTTCTTTCCCTTTGTCTTGTGGTTCCTACGGATGAAATTCAGGTCTTTGGGCTTGGTGGCATCGCCTTTACCTACTGAGCTATCTCACTGGCCCTTTATTTTTGTACAGGAGACAGTTTTATTCTATGCCTGAATATCCAGCTTTCTAAACACCATTTGTTAAGTATGTTCTTATCAATGTAAATTTTGGCACCTCTTCAAAAATCACATGACTGTAGCTGCATGGATTTGTTTCTAGATTCTCTGTTCTCTCTCTCTCTCTCTCTCTCTCTCTCTCTCTCTCTCTCTCTCTCTCTGTCTCTCTGTCTGTCTCTCTCTGTGTGTGTGTATGCCAGAACAATGTTATTTTGCTACTATGTCTCTACAGTGTAGTTTCAAGTCAGAGATTTCAATACCCAGTATTGCTCCTTGTGATGGCTAATTGGCTAATCTTGGTTGTAACTTGACCTACCTGGAAAGAGGGAACCTCAACTGAAGAATTGCTTCCGTCAAATTGCTAAGTGGGCATGTTTATGGCATTGTCTTGATTGTTGATCGATGTGGGAGGACCTAGCCCAATCGTGTTCAGTACTACCCCTGGGCTCGTAATCCTGGTTAGTGTAAGAAAACAAATGTATGAAGCCATGGGAAGCAAGCCAGGAAGAAGCAACTCCTCCATGGCATGATCTTTGCTTCAGTTCCTGGCTCCACGGTCCAGCTTGAGTTCCTGTCCGGGCTTCCGTTGATGATGAGCTGTAACCTGTATGACAAATAAACCCTTTCCTCTCCAAATTAATCAGTGTTTTATCACAGCAACAGAAAGCGCACTAGGGCACTTTTGACTTTTATAGTATGAGTCTTAGCAGGTTTTTCTTGTTCACTCGGCACAGTTTCTAAATCATCCACATTATTGCATATATATTCTGTTCCCTTTTTACTGCTGAGCTATATTTCACAGAATGGTGCCACAGGCTTTTTAAAACTAGTTTTCTGTTGCTTGACATTTAGCTATTCTCATCATTATTAGAAATAGAGCTTTTATGAACATTAATATACAAGACTTTTGGGCATGTGTGCTGGCTAGTTTTTATGTCAACTTGACACAGCTAGAGTCATCTGAGAGGAGGGAGCCTCAATTGAGAAAATGTCTCCACAAGATCAGGTTATACACAAACCTGTGGTGCGTTTTCTTAATTATCGATTAATCGGGAAGGGCCCAGCCCATTGTGGGTGGTGCCATCACTGGACTGGTGGTCCTGCCTTCGATAAGAAAGCAGGCTGAGCAAGCCATGTGGAGCAAGCCTGTAAGCAGCGCCCCTCCATGGCCTCTGCATCAGCTCCTGCTTCCAGGTGCCTACCTTGCTTCCCTCATTGCTTTTGATGGTGAACTGTGATACAGAAGCGTGAGTTAAATGAAACCTCTCCCCACTCCCCAGGTCGCTTTTTGTCACGGTGTTTCATCATAGCAATGCTAACCGATAAAACCTAAGATGTAGAGTGGAACGGAGAGCATCTGTTTATAGACTTGTATTACAAGTATAGAATCTAGCAAGCCTATGCTGAGCTAAGATCATGTGTGGTAAAAATTATGTTCACAAAGCTGTGCCTGGGGCTAGCACTGAACTAGAATCTGGTACTGTCACAACCACGGGGGAGGGGGAAGAAGAAGAGATCTTCAGAGGCTGGAATCCTGACCTTGCTTTGAGCTATGCCTATTCCACCAACCTTCTTTTTGTTTTTTTTATGGGCACTGTACTTAGTGACCCATGAGTTTCAAGGCAAAAAACAAGCCACCAGTTACCTTTTCTACATCTAATATACATTTTTTAAAACCCAAGATCCTGGAAGCTTCAGACGCATCTCATTCTAGTTTCTAAGTTCCGTAGATTAGTGATCCAATCATGGCCATGTCCTTATAGAAGCAAAAAACAGTTGAAATTAAGCAACCATTGGAGAGTCTGTTTGTCTCAGAACCACGTCTCAGTCTTATCTAGCCATGCTGGAGTCGACTCGGTAATCCCTACAGACCATTTGCATGGCGAGCTTATGCAGCTGGCTGGGCTCCAGCTAATTGGCCGTGGCTAGCTAGTGCGCTTGCTTCAGACCATGTTTACTTCATCCCCATGTCTCTGGATAGCATTCCTCTGACTTTGCTCCTGGATTTATTCCAAGCAGGTATCTCCTGTTCTTAATGAGTTCCAGGGAAGGAGCTTCATTCCACAGTCTCCTTTGACAGCTTATATTATGGTGCTTTATGATATTGTCAAGAAGTGCCTTTCTCTTTCCACTACACCTCATTTCCTCCTTTTCTGAATTAGTGAAAATAGAGATGAGGCGGCCACTGCCTTCTCCCATGGCAGCCCTTATGGCCTATGGAGGTAGTTTAGTTTGTTAGCTCTCAAACTTCTTTTTCAGAAAGATTAGAGAATATATTGCGGTATGCTTCCTTCCTGGGACACCACTAAGGGTGAATGAATCAAGCCCTTTGACAGCTCAAATGACTCTGGGGTACTTGTCCCAGCTGGACTGTTACCATGCAGACATTTTATCTTTTCCTGGTTTGTATTCAATTAACACTTTTTTCACGAGACAGAGGGAAGCACCTAATATTTTTCCTTGATGACTGGGCAAAGCACATTATTCAGATACTGACCAGGCTGGTCCTGCCTAATGTCCAGTTCTCTGGACAATGGGGGAGCCTTAATTCTGAAACACTACTGCTACCGCCTGTTTGTAATATGGCCATCTCTGGTCTGTGGCTTACATCGATAGTGGATTTTCATTCTTTTTGCGGGGGCGGGGGCAAAGGCATCTTTAAGATTACTAGATGAGAAGAATTAGACACACCTCCAGGACTAGCCTATGTAAAAACTGATTAGCCATGTGTTGGTGTGTTGGATCTTCACGTATGTGGGAGATGCCATATATTTAGTTATGAGTACCGCTAGGTATTTTCAGTTTGGAAGAATAGCTCAGAATAATGATTAAGCACATTGTTATCAGCATTGGACAGACCTGAGTTTGTGTACCGGTATTGCATTGTTTATTTTTCCATGATTTAAGAGGAATAAATTGACTTTTCTTCATGCTTTACTTTTTCTCGTTTGTAAAACAAGTGTGGCTATCACATTACCTATCTGATTAAATAAACAAATTGTGGTAGATCCATACAGTGGAATACTACTCATCAATAAAAGGAGACGAGACTAGCAAATTTTATGTTATATATGTTTCACCATAATTTAAAACTATGGAAGAAACCAAAGTCATTGAACCAAACATTTTAAATGAGAAAACTGAAAGTTATATGAATTATCTCTCAATGAAGCTGTTGTAAGAGCTGGGATGTTGATATATATAACTGCTTGGATGAATCCCAAACTAATTAGGTTGAGTGAAAGAAGCCAGACAAGAGCGAGTATGTGCCATATGATTCCATTTATACAAAACTCTAGAAAATGCACACTAATCTATGGTGATGGAAAGCAGATCAGCAGTTGTTGGAGGAGGGGGGTGGGAGGGAAGGGAGGCTGGGACTGGTCAGGAAGGAGAGATTGCAGAGAAAGGCAAGGAAACTCTTAGAGATGATAGGCATGTTAATTATCTTGATTGTGGTAATAGTTTCATGGGTGCATACATATGTCAAAGCTCATCAAATTTAAACTTTAAATATATGCAGTTTATTATATGTCAATTATATCTGAAAATGCTCATTTGAAAAATAGTCAGTTTTTATATGGCAGATAAGAGGTTGAAATGAGACACTGAATGAAAATGATCTGGCACATGGTAAGTGCTCAATAAATTGTTCCATAAAAAAGTGGTCATCAGTGAGGAGGTAGGGTAGGGTGGGAACTTAGTAGGTGGAGGGCTGGCATAAGCAGGCACAAAGTCCTGTATTCAGTCCCTGGCATTGTATGAACTGGGCATGATGGCACACACCTGAAATTCTAGAACTGGGGAGGTAGAGGCAGGGATATCAAAGTCATTCTTTGCTATACACCAAGTTTGAGTCCATCCTGGGATATATGAAAACTATCTCAGAAAAAAATCAGTGTGGGCAGAGGCATGAAGGAAATAGGATCGTGTGAAAATCACTCACACACTGAGCCTAGTTTGCTTGAGTATTCACCAGACGGAGGTTTTCACCTAATCTCAATGGTTCACCAGAGCTTCTTCCTCCATCAGGCAAAACTGCACCTTCTCACAGTTCTCGTGACAGCTAGCTTTCCTGGACCAGTACCAGAATCACCTGACATAGCAGGTTTAGATGGCCTCCTGCCAAGCGGTCTTTGCCTTCTCCCCAGACAAGGCCTAAAGGAGTCATCGAGTGGAAGTGACCTGCCAGCCTGCTTTGTGCTGCTGTAACAGAATACCTGAAATGTCTGGCTAATATGTAAACAACAGACACTTGTTCCTCACTGTTATGGAGATAGGGAAATCCAAGACCAAGACTCTGGAGCTCTAGTGTCTGACGAAGGGTAGTGCCAGGTCATCAAGATGGTGCTTTGAGTGCTGAATCCTCCAGAGGAAGAGAGAATACTGTTCCCTGTGTGACAGAACAGCAGAAGTGCCAAGAGACATAACCTGCCCTGGAGAACCATATTAAGGCATTAAATCTACCACGAGGGAAGAGACCTAACCATTTCTTAATACTTTTACAAAGGCAATTAAATAGCAATGTGACTGTTGGGCAAACAGGTACCCAAACCATACCAGAGACCCACAACAGGAAATCAAGCCTAGACCAACTCAACAGAAGCCTGAATCTACCACCCTCATGCTAATTTTCCATAGTTCACAGATTGATGAATTTACTGGATTAGAATGATACCCATTCATTTCCTTATGGTTTCCATTACTCAAAAGAGCAGGCCCAGGTTAGTTGTAGTCCCTGCTTAGCTTCTCACAAGGCGGGCACCATGGTGTTAATTTGACCAAGGAAAGATCTGCTTCTAAGCTGCATTGTTAATAGAATTCATTTCTTTGTGCTTCATTTCTTAAGGACTCCAGATCCAGATCCCAACATACCATTTTCTTCTTCTTCTTTTTTTTTTGTTTGATTTTTTTGAGTTAGGATTTCTCTGTGTAGCTCCGGCTGTCCTGGAACTCACTCTGTAGACCAGGCTGACCTCAAACTTACACAGATCCGCCTGCCTCTGCCTCCTGAGTGCTGGGCTTATGCTCGGCACCATTTGCTTCTTTAAGGTCGGTAGCAAATATGATCTTCATCTCAGGAACAGCCCATGTCCTCTTCCAGAGACTTGTCTAATTCAGTAACACCCACTCCCAAACTCCTTTTAACTGCACGTCAACTCCTTTGGGGACTTTAATTATATCACCATGTCTTTACAATCTAGCCATTGGGCAATATTGCATTGTTAGCACAAGCCCAGAGGTACAGGGAAACTTAGAGCATTTGTGTGAGGAGCAAGACAAAGAAGTGGTAATCTTGAGGTGATCTTAGAAACTAGCCTTTGACGCTTTTCTGCGACATGATGGGCACATTAGTAGCACGCATGCCCATCTCTTTGATTTACATGTTTTCTTTCACAATAAAGACTTCAGGAATATAAATGAGTCTTTATGCATGTGTGCCTGCTAAACAGAGGCACCATGTTTTATGGCAAGTTGATACCTTGACCAATTAGGAGGCTCACAACTTTCTTTCTAGAAAGATGTCTCTATGTACATTCTTGTGACTAAGAAGAATATTTACAATATTTTCTCATCCATCTGCCTCATAGATAAGAGTAGCACTAAAACATGACAATATACATTGAAAAAAATAGCTGGGTTGATAGCACTTGCCTTAGCATTTAGGCAGAGGTCAGCCTGGGCTACCTGGGGAGACCTTGTCTCAACAAAAGAGAAAAGATTGTAGAAAAGGAAGAAAGGAAGGAAAGAGGGAAAGAAAGGAAGAGAAGGCCAAGGGATACAGCTGAGAGAGTCAGAAGAATGCAATACTGCAAGGACAGTGCTAATCTCTCCACTTCTGATGTGCACTTGAACCAGGGGTCTGATCAGGCCCATGTCTGCCTCCCTTCTGAGTATACATCTACCACAGTCCTTCCTGCAGCTTCATCACTCTGAGTCGCCAGACAGGAGCTCTGGACCACTTTGTCCTTTCAGAACATTTTAGCAAAGCTTTGCAGAATGACTCACAATGTCCCCCCCAAATTGAAGCACCTCAGTATCCACCAACTGGTGAATGACTAAATCAAATAACGAAACAACGGAATAGATTTAATCATAGGAAGGCATAAGGTATCGATTCTTCACCATACATGAACCTTAAACGGATGTGCTGTGAAAGAAGCTAATCTCAAAAGATCACGTGGAAGATATGCTAATCCCAGGAGGTGGGAAATAAAGACTGGTGGTTATCTAGAATAGGAGAGGCCATAGCGGGTGGAAGGTGAGCAGTCATGGGTACTGGTGATATACGTTGTAAAATTAGAAAGTAGTCATGGTTTCACCGCTCTGTAAATATAGTAAAACTCCTGAATTATACACTTTAAAAGGGTGAATTTTATGGTATGTGGATTATATTTCAATAGGCCTATTATTTTAAAATATCAATCAACCACGACATACTTATTAACTCCTCTGTGTTTGAGAGAGGGCAAGAGGCCCTAAAGCTGTTATCTAATATGCAGCAATGCGAGTAGAGGGAGCCAGTGCCCACCCAGAGGAAATGCCTCAAATTCTTGTTGATATTTTATGAGTATGGATGAAAGAAGGAAGGACAAAAGACATGTTGGGATAAAATTTCCTCCAGAATATAGAGTTTCTCGAAGCCTACAAACTTTCCTATTCAAACTGTAGCATGAGCACCTCCAGGGCACTTGCTGGCAATGCAGAATCACGAGTTCCTCCACGAAGCACGGGATCACAATCTACATTTTAACAAGATGCTCAGGTGTTTGGCATGCACATTACAGCATGAGAGGCACTAAAGCCTGAAGGTTGGCAAGATGACTTCATGACACTTTAATTTGCCCTTTAATCAGTCAGTAGGTAAGGTGGTGGCAGCATATTTAATATTGTATTACACTGAATATTCTCTGTATAGAGTCACTGTAGACATAATTCCAGTCTTTAAAAGTGAAAGTGAGTCTATTTTAATCTGATTCTGCTCGTGTTTGCATCAGCTACTTTCCATAGCCTTTTGGAAAATTTTGTCATGCATTCTTTTCAGTGATAATGTTGTAGCGATAGTTTCTTGTTATTGTCAACAATGTTTTTCTTTTCACTTAAAGAAGATACACTATGCTTGGAATTCCAAAAGTGTGTACAAAGATAATCTTGAATTTTTGTTATTTTTGTCTTCCCCCCACCCCCGGAGCTGAGGACCGAACCCAGGACCTTGTGTTTGCTAGGCAATCGCTCGACCACTGAGCTAAATCCCCAATCCCTAATCTTGAATTTTTAAGTTAAACTCAGTTGTAAAGAAACCCATTTAATGTATTATTTATTTTGTACATCAAATACGTAAGTTACACTACTCAGTTAAAAACTGTATGCTTTTAGCCTAGTGGTGGTGGCACATGCCTTTCATCCCAGGCAGATACAGGCAGATCTCTGTGAGTTCAAAGCCAATTTGATCTACAAAACAAGTTCCAGGACAGCCAGAGCTGTTACACAGAGAAATCTTGTCTTGAAAAACAACAACAAAAAACTGTATGCTTTCAAAGCATTGTTGTGACCTTGTTAAATTGCATAAAATTGCTTTAATGGGATTTCTCATTCATTTATGTAAACATTAAGATAAAAAGACTGACCGGTTTCATAAAATAAAATGGCTAGGTACATTAATTTGAGTAATATTTGATAAATCTGGTACATTTATTTGGGGAGCATATTACAAACCCTGAGAACATTTGGAGCTCTCACTAATGTATGCATTTTGCAAAATCCAGATAATTCTCTCCTTGCCTTCTCAAAGCAATATCACATCTTTTAAATACCCATTTGAATGATAAAATGGCTTCTTGAGTTTTCTCTATTGCCAGGGATTTTATTTTGCGGTGCAATTGCAGGCTCTCTCAAGTGTGAGCATCTGGCCATTAATAATTGCCAAGTAGGCCAGAACCTGTGCTCATTTCCTTCCCAAGTCACCGTGGCAGAAAGAGGATGTGGGTGATTTGTAGTGTAGTCTAGGTACCCTTCATTAGCAAGGTTTGTGTGTTTCTACATAACTTTCATGGTCACTTCATTGATTGATCTCTGACTGTGGGAGCTCCCAGAGCCCAAGTTTGAAAAGCTTTTTTCTCTTAAGAGGTGGTCTGTGCCTCTACATCTGCAGATAGCCATGGGGCATTGGTTTCTCAGGAAAGCTCCTCCCATCCGATGTCAGCTTAATGGAAGGGTTCCAGGTGCAAATGTTACTTCTTGTATTGGCCCAAGGCTTCAAATACACAAAGGAATACTGCTTCGGCTGTCCACTGTACTGTTGGTTTTTTTTTCTTTGTTTGTTTTTTGGTTTTTCAAGACAGGATTTCTCTGTAGCTTTGGAGCCTGTCCTGGAACTAACTCTTGTAGACCAGGCTGGCCTCGAACTCACAGAAATCTGCCTGCCTCTGCCTCCCGAGTGCTGGGATTAAAGGTGTGCACCACCACCACCCGGCTCGGCTGTTGCCTGGTTTCAGGGCTCAGGCCCTAGGTACAGCTTCATATCTATTATCTTCTGGCTAACCAACGTTTGGGGTCTTATTTTTGACTGTCGTTTTCTGAAGCACTGCAGATTGAACATAAGGAGTCATTGACTGACACATGCTACATAAGAACTCTACCACCGAACTACACGACCTTCTACTTTGAGACAGGGGCCTCACTGAATTACCCAAGCTGATCTTGAATTTACTGTGTAATCCGAGCATGCCTTGAAACTATGATGCCTTTGCTTCATCGGTAGCTGGCAATACAGACTTGTGCCACCATGCCTGGATGTTTGTTTTTTTCATATCTGCATGTTCTGCGTGATTCTTTTTTCACATCTGTTTTGTCCTTCAAAACTTCTGTTTTTTAATATATGAAAATATTTTCAAGTATGTTTTCTTCCCTTTCTTTCCACATACCCTCAAAATCTACTACAATAGTCATCTACCTGTTGCTCTACTCAGAGTATGATTTGTGGAAGATAAGGTGAGCAAGGTGATCATAAGTAGACGTCAGAGGATGGATTGAGAATGGCCTACGTAGGCTCATCTGTTTGAATATTTGGTCTTCAGTTGGCAAAACTGTTTGGAAAGAGTTGGGTGATGTAGCCTTGTTAGAAGAGAGGTGTATCACTGGGCATGGGCTTGGGGATTTCAGGAGTCTCACACCATGTTCCCACTGTGATTCTCTGCCACCTATTTGTGGATTAAGCTGGTAGATCTCTGCTGTCCCTGCTGCCAGGCCTTTGTTTCAGCATCATGGACTCTTACCTTCTGAAACTGTAAGCCCAATTACATCCTTTTTACATCCTTTCTTTCATGAGTTACCTTGGCCATGGTATTTTTGTCAAAAAATAGGAAAGTAATAAGACAAGGACCTTTTTTTGTTTTTTGTTGTTTTTTTTTTTTTTTTTTTTTTTGGTTTTTCAAGACAGAGTTTCTCTGTGGCTTTGGAGCCTGTCCTGAAACTAGCTCTTGTAGACCAGGCTGGTCTCCAACTCACAAAGATCCGCCTGCCTCTGCCTCCTGAGTGCTGGGATTAAAGGCGCGCGCCACCACTGCCTGGCCCAGTCACATTTTCCCATTCAGTCCCTACTCTTCCGATTTTCTATGAATACTAAAACATTTCCTGTCCTTTTTTACTTTGTCTTCTTTTATTTTTATTGATTAAATTTGCCATTTGAAAATTTCACATATACTTACATATTAGTATACTTTAACTATTTAAAGTTTCAGTATCTCACCACACACTGCACTGTGAAACACGACCAGTTCTCTTCCTTATATGCTTTTATTACGGACAGTGATGCAGGCCTTTGACCTGCCCAGTGTATTTAGTCTGGGTCCATCTTCATTTCACATATACTTACATATATGTGTATAGATATATAATGCATTCTAATTATTCCTACACCCTCTCTCTTGCCTCCTTCCCACCTCCTCTCAGCTTGTCCACTTCCCACATTCATGTATTTTTGTTTTATGATTCTCTGAGTTTAACCAGAGTCATTAGTGTGACCATTGGTTTTGAACTCTCCATTGGAGCCTGGTGGGCTTGATGGTAAGGACACAACTGAAGACAATGACTGTCTCTGCGTGCCCCACCCCACCCAATCCATAGTACCCAGATGGAAGGGGTAAGGTCCCAGTTGAGACAAGGTCTCCTTAGGTGCCACGAGCCCTGGCCTTCTCCTATCATCTAATCCCTAAAAGTACTATCACCTCTCAGAGGAACTGGTCCTAATAGCTCACTTTGATTTTCCATATGATTTAATTCCATGTATTCTGATTGTTATTTTTATAAATTTCTTTTCAGATATGCCTTATTCCATTTTCTAGGCTATCATTTTTTATTCACACATATCTCTCATAATAAACTGCCTTTAGTAATTAAATACTGGGGACAGGTGGTGCTTCTGTTTCTGCCATGCCCACTTCTCTCAATGGCATTGCACTAAATAAATTTTGTTTCTTTCTGAGAATAACATTTGGATAAAAATAAATACATGGCAGGTACCAAAACTGTTCTTCTCTTCTGTTTCCAAAGTGACTCTGGCTGTACTTTTACTGCCTTCAAGACTGAAACAGATTGAAAAAGTCTATTGTCATCTACTTATTCTTGGAGTTAAGCATTGCCACCCCTACTCCACTCTCCCCTACTCCACTCTCCCCTCTGTAAGCCCTCCTATGAAGCACCTTGTACAATGCTAGAGAGGAGAAAATACCCTTAATTCCCTTCCTCAATATAACTCTTTTCATCTTTCCATGTTCTAGTCTAAGATTAGTACTCACACTGGGAAATGGTGGCACACATCTTTAAGCCCAGCACTCAGGGGGCAGAGGCAGGTGGATCTCTGTAAGTTCAAGGCCAGCCTGGTCTATGAAGCGAGTTCCAGGGTAGTCAGAACTATTAAACAGAGAAACCCTTTCTCAAAAATCAAAACAAAACAACAAAAAAGATTAGCACTCACAGTTTATATTGTATTCAGTTTATATTACATTTTACATTAAAATGTAAAGTATGATGTATTTACTCTTATGCCACTACATGTTCTTTATGATTAATTTTCTTATTAGTTACATAATAATCCATAGACTATTGATTCACATAGATAACATTTTTAAAACTATTTGTACATTTAAGTGTGTATAGTATTCACTATTTTTTAAAATGTATTTTACTTTATCTTATATGTATGGATATTTTTGCCTGCATGTATGTAAGTGAACCATATGCATTCAGGACTCTCAGAGTCCTTATTTCATGAAATAAGAGTGATAGATGATAATGTATCTTATTTCATGAAATAAGAGTGATAGATGATAATGAAAATAAGAGTGATAGATGATAATGATAATAAGAGTGATAGATGATAATGAGCCAACATGTGGAAGCTGGGAACCAAGCCCCAGTCCTCTGGAAGAGCAGCAAGTGCTCTTAGCTGCTGAGCCATCTCTGCTGCTCTATAGTTTTTGCTATTGCTTGTAATACTTTCTCATATACTGCAGAAATAAAAATAAACATTAATGCATATAACTTTAAAAAACTTATTCTTTAGCATAAATTATCAAGAGTATTTGGTTAATAAGTGAAAGAGTATATTTACTGTATATACTGTTGGTTTAGTTTTCTTTTCCGTGGTTTATGTGATTATACATGTTTCTATGTTATGTACATGTGCATGTGGAGGATAAAGATTAATGTCAAGTGCTGCTGTGGGACAATGGTCTTGTACTCTGTAAAGATTTGTCATTTGTACTGTTCTAATAAAATGCTGATTGGCCAGTAGCCAGGCAGGAAGTATAGACGGGTGACCAGAATAGGAGAATTTTGCAGTTGTCACCCATATGCAGAGGACACAAGATAAGAATGACTCACTGGTAAAAGGTACCAAGCCACGTGGCTAACACAGACAAGAATTATGGATTAATGTAATATATAAGAGTTAATAAGTAGCCTGAGCTAATAGGCCAACCAATTTATAACTAATGTAAGCCTCTGTGTGTTTCTTTGGGACTGAATGGCTGCAGGACTGGGCGGGATAGAAACTTCCATCAACAAACTGCCTTCCTTAACCTCTGTCCCTTAGTTTTTGAGAGTGTCTCTTACTGAAACTAGAGGGCACCAGTCAGTTTAGCTAGGCTGACTCGTCAGTGAGCTCCAGGCATCTGCCTGGCCTTCAGCATTGGTACCACAGAAACATTCTGCCATGCCTAGTTTTTTTTTTTTTACATGGATGCTGTGGATCCTAACTTGAACTCTCATGCCTGTACATCAAACATTTTACTGATTGAGAAACATCTCCAGCCTCCTTTTACTTCTATTCACTTTCCTCTTCCAATTTTAAAGTGCTGGGTATGGAATCCAGGGCCTTGCACACACTAAGCAAACACTCTTTCATTGACCTTAAGCCCTAACTCTATACTATTGTTTCCTGTAGTGAACATTTCTTCAAAGTTGTCTTTTGACATTTAAATACCACATCCACTATAACTACTGCCCACCAATCTAGACAATTTATCCCTTTGCCAGGCTTGAGCTATTCAGCATGTGGTGATCACAAAAAACTGAACTGGAGATGCTTCAGTTAGTTGGAGCCTGGGACTTCTTTTCCATGGTGATAGAAAGCAGCATGATCTTTTTCCCTAGGATGTACAAGAGGAAATAGATAGCCTTGTTGCTTTGGCAACCATTTTACAATAATGAGGGATGGCAGCCTGAAGATGAATGCAATATGAATGGCAGACAGAGCTGAACATTTTACGTAGAAGCAGAGCTGCAGCCTGCCTTAGACAGTGCTTTGAACCCTACTTACCCATGAAAGATTATTTACATACATCAAAAAAATCCCCTTTGTTTAAACCAGGCATGGTGGCACATACCTTTAATCCCACCACTTGGAGGGCAGAGGCAGGTGAATCTCTGTGGGTTTGAGACCAGCTTGTTCGACAGAGTGAGTTCCAGGACAGCCAGGTCTACACTGAGAAATCCTGCCTTGAAAAAGAAAAATAAATCCCTTTTACTTAACTCAATTTGAATTAGGCATTCTGTTACAAACAGAAGCATGCTGCATTAGATTTTTCATCACAGTGAAGAAAATACCCCAGAAAACAACTTGAAAGGATGAAAGATTTATGTTCGGTTCACATTTTCAGGGACTGCAGGCTCTAGTCACTTGGTTCCATTGTTTCTGGGACCACGATGATGCAGATTATCAGTGGGGGGAGGCGGTCATAGAGGGATTTGCAACCTTGTAATGTTATCTGGCGGCTAATTTACAGAATGTAGTCTGAACACACAACTGCCCTGAAAACATGCTAGCCCTCCACCTGGATTGCAGCTGTCCCATGCTCTTTATTTTGAGTGGGATGGACCTCTTTCTTCTAAATTCATTTAGTTGTTTTTTTTAAATACATTTATTTTTGTTTATTGTCCGAGTGCGAGGGAGTGTATATAACAGCACACGTGTAGGAGTCAGAAGACAACTTGTGGGAGTTGGTTCTCTCCTCCCACCATGTGGGCTCCAGGGATTGAACTCAGATTGTCGGTCTTGCCAGTAGTATTACCCTCTGCACTATCTCAGTGGTCCAAGGACGGGCCTCTTCCGTAGCCTTGGAAGGCAAGTTCTGTGATGTTATGCTCACTGAGCCCGGCAATTTTGTGAAAGTTCTATTTGGCTTATGGAAGTTTTAAACTACTTTTAAGATTTATTAATTTATTTTTGATGTGTATGAAGGTTTTTCATGCATGTACGCCACAGGCACACCTAGTACCCACGGAGCTCAGAAGAAGGCATCAGATCCCTTGTGACTGGAATTGTAAGTAGTTATGAACTGCTACGTGAGTGCTGGGAATTGAACCTGAGTCCTTTGTAAGAGCGGTCAGTTCTTTTGCCTATTGAGCTTTCTCTCTAGCCCCTAGCCTATGGAAAATTTTAAAGCGATCTTCTTGGTAGGTTTTTTTTTTTTTTTTTGGTCTGATATTCTTTGCTGTTACTGTTATTTTAAGAAAAGTTCTTGGTATATAGCCCTAGATGGTCTAAAGTGTATCATATGGACAAGACTAATTGTGAACTCGCAGTGATTCTGTTGTCTCTGCCTACTGAGTACTGGGATTACAGGCATGCACAAAGTAGCCTGCAGACTTGATCTTTTACAGTGGTGGAGACTAAATGCAGGTTGTTGTGCATGGGAGGCCAGTGCTCTCTCTACCACTGACCTCCATCCCCAGCCATTACACTGATATTTTTGATTGGCTACATTTGTCTGCTTAGGAACTTGGTGGAGAGTAGGGAAGGGCAAAACAACTACTTAGAA
The DNA here is from genome assembly GCA_028555095.1 of Dicrostonyx torquatus. NCBI lineage: Eukaryota > Metazoa > Chordata > Mammalia > Rodentia > Cricetidae > Dicrostonyx > Dicrostonyx torquatus. Next base: position 443,183 of record JAQHUG010000432.1, on the reverse strand, counting down.
GGCTGATTTTGGCGACACACTTCTTAATCTCAGCACTAGAGAAACAGAGAACTCTTTGTGAGTTCGAATCTACCTTGGCTTATATGGCTAGTTGCAGACCAGCCAGGGCTATAGATTAAGACCTTGTCTCAAAACAAAACAAAACACAATCCAAAAAGCAAAATACAAATATTAAAAAGGGGTTCAGGGATGAGACTTGAAGACAGACCCTTGGGATGTAGTGATGTTGTTACTAGGAAGCCTGGTCGACGATGTCAAAGTAGTACAAAGTAAGGCAAATGAAGATTTTCTTTCTTTTTTTTTTTTTTACAAACATACGAGTCACTGATGAAGTTGGACTCAGCCAAAAAATTAATTAGGGCATAGTCAGTGATCTGAGAGAATTCCTGTTGGCGTGGCTCTGAGCTGAGCAGTTTGGATTTCTCGCAAACAACAGTTGTGGTAGAACAGCTGTTACTTCGCATCTGAGAATCTCTACAGAGCAAACCCTGCGTCCCAGCCCTGGCTATTTTTCATTAGCAGAGCTGGACTTCCTGGAAGAGCAAGCAATCACCAGGGCTGGGGTGGAGAAGGGTACTGAGCCTTGACGGGGAGATGCTTTAAAGCCGCTTGCGAAAGGGCATTCTGGAGGGAGGGGGTGTTTGAAGAGGCTATAGGAAGAGTCAAAGAAGGCAAGAGGGGAGGGCATCAGCAGCCCAACTGCCTGTGACAACAGGAGACACAAACACGTCTACAGAAAAAGCCACTGCAGTCTTCTGGTAGAGGAAGTGAAGCTTAATAACATAAAATCCTGGCTGGTAGCGTATCAGCTGCCTCATTTAATTGCCACAGCAGGTGTGTGAGGCGACTCATTTTTACAAATAAGTAAAGTAAGGCACAGAACTAAAGTACCGAGTCACCCAGATTGTGAGTGGCAGAGCCAAAACTCAAACACTATACTGCACTCATTATCTTTTCAAGCAGCATCTGGGAGAGTGCTTTTCCCCTTGTATGCATGCGTGTATGTATGTATTTAGTTTTTAGTTTTTGAGACAGGGTTTCTCTGTGTAGCTCTGACTGTCCTGGAACTCGTTCTATAGATCAGGCTGACCTCAAACTCCCAGAGATCCATCTGCCTCTGCCTCCTGAGCGCTGGGATTAAAGGCCTGTGCCACCACCGCCTGGCAATCAAGCAGGATTTGGACACGAGCACAGAGCCCACAGTCCTTTCTTGTTGTTACCATGATTCTATTCTTCTGTGTGTCATATACAAAAAGGTCTTTTGTGATGTCCTTGGAATTCCTCCTTGACCAGAGTCTAATTTTGCTCTTTGTACAAAGACTGTTCAGTAGAGAACAATTGTTATCTCTGTGTTCCTGAGCTACTTTTCCAATTTAGCCCTGATTACTAGGCGAGTGCGTACTTTTGATGCTCTCTGTGTGGTGCTTGTCAGCACCTATTAACCTTGCAGGAGCCCGGAGAGTGCAGGGGGAGATAACGTAGGATGATTTAATGAGCTTCTGCCTATGAAAAAAGGGCTTCTTTGGTTTAAATACATCACCCATTCCATGGTACCTTCTAGACTAGATGAGGTAAGATGGAAACATTGACTAAGAGCTTTCTAAAAACGGGAGCACAAAAGCAAGTAAGTAAACAAAGTACAAAATGAAACTAGAAGGTTCGGCTAATGCTTGCTTTTCAGAGGCCCAACTCATTGTCGTCCCCACCAATTTCCACAGACTACTATTATCTTCACAACCCACCACTGTGGAAGACAAGAGTCCTTAGATGGCTGAGTCCCAGATGGTCAAATGTCAAGGATGACAATCATTTGTTTTCTTGCTCATTTAAGACCTGCCTTCTTTGTCTTATTTACCTGATTTATGACCAAGTGGCTGATAATCTGGACTAACTACTGGTTTCCAAGCTTTACCCCATCATTGTGGCCTTTACCTGTAGCCATAATTTGAGAATAATGTTAGAAAATAACACAACATCATAGTCGTGTAAAACACATATATGGTGAGAAAGAGGCTTTGGTAACATCTTTCAAGTAGTTTCTTGTTTCATTTCTCTTCATTTTCCATTTCCTTTTCTTTTTCCTTTGCGGTAAGACCTCGTGTGTCCTAGGCTAGCCTCAGTTTTCACTAAGTAGTCAGGGATAACCTTGGGCTTCTGATTCTTCCACCTCTACCGCCCGGGCACTGGGATTACAACTATGTGGTGCTGGGGATCAAACCCAGGGCTTAATGCATGCTAGGCAGGCACTCTGCTGACTGAACTATATCCAGAGCCCTGTCCTTTCTAATAGACCCAGTGACTATGCCTTTCCTAGGAAGAGCATCCCCAGTTAGAGATGGGCCAAAGCACTGATCGGACATATACTCAGTATTATGCTAAAAGATTGCCTTTAGGCCAAAGCATTCTGTGTTCAGGATCTATCGATTTTATTGTGAAGTTTGTTCCTTGACTTCAGACTTTGTTAAATTGTATTGGCTAGTGTGTGTACTAATTTTAAAAATTACACATATTTATTTGCGTGTGTGTGTGCATGCACACAGGTACTTGTAGAGGTCAAAGGACTACTTTCAGGAATCAATTCTCTCTTTCTATGAATGGGATCTGGAGATTGAATTGAGGTCCTCAGGTAGGACGTGTCTTTCCCTGGTAACCCACTGGAGCTAAAATTTTGATGTATGAACTATCATTACTTGATTTTCTCCTTTGGTTTTTTTTTTCCCCCTTTTCTTTTGTTTTGCCTTCATCGGGCCTTGAAGCTATCACCATATCTGTTTCATGTAACGAACCAGGTACATCCTATGTTTTTCTCTGATTTCTTCTTTGAAGGTTTGAAATTAGTTATCCTTAGTTTTAGGGACCTTGTGTGACAAGTCCCTCAATTTCTTCCTCAGTTATTAATTTATTCGGATTTTCTGTTTGCAGCATGAATTTTATATTTTGTAAAATAAAGCATCCACTGCAATGTATTTGAAAAATTTATTAGCATACAATTGTGGATAGCATTTCCTTCCTATTAAAATTGTTGTTTATACTGGCTGCTACATCTTCTTTCCCAGTTCTAATTTTATGTGTGTTTTTCTTACATAGGTTTTCTGGAGTTTAATCTATTTTATTAGCCCTTTCAAACAACCAGCCCTTGAATTTATTTATTAATTCTACTGTTTTTACATCCTCCGGTTTATTTACTTTTGCTTTTATCTTTATTATTTCCTTTCTCCTACTTTCCTGTGCAATTTTTTCGCTCTTTTCGAAAAACCACTAAGTTCAATGTCGAGCTTGACTTGCAGGCCTTAAATTTTAATAAGGAGAGTAAGGAGCACCCCATTGTGAAAAGCCCCCCTTTTTCTGAGCTACTTGGATATTAGAGAAAGTGGAAGGTAGTCCAAAGGCAGCCAGAGCATGGCCTAGAATGTTCCTCCACAATAAGCCCCTGGAGACAACATTTTTCCCAGTGTTTCTCCACAGAGGGGCAGTAGGGAGTCAGAAGTGCTCCGAAACGAGCGCGCCTTTTATGCTGGGCCTCCTCTCTGAGGCTGCTGCCGCCATGGCCTGGAATTCTTACTCCCCTGTGTTTAGTTTTTCTGAAGCTTACTTTCCTTCCTATTCTCCATAGTTTAGCAAATCCGGCTACCTAGACTGTGATTTTAGCTGAGCTAAATTTGCCCGCGTCTTTCCAGGGTTGAAAACAATTTTCAACCCAAGTTCGGATGGCGGTGTTGTCGTTGTCACTGCTGTTCCCTTCTCTCATCAGACTCACAAGCTTGGGGATGTAAGGCTCCGATCGTCTCATGGCCCCAGGAGGAGTTGATGGAGAGGGCTTGCATGCAAACTGTTTCCGAGCTGTGTGGGGAGGAAGCGGAGGGGGAATGGTAAAATATGAGGGTCGGCTGCAAAGGAGAGGACTCCCAGGAGAAGAGAAAGCCTGGAAGACCCATGCTTCTCTCCCCCCAAAGCCCTGCTTCTGAGCATCCCCTATGGAAAATGGATTTCCCTCCACCCTGACTCTATCTCATAAATCAATAGGGGGCAGAAGTCCCGGTCCTCAGCGTCTGTACTTTCGGTGAGGCCCTTTGTGTTCTGACAGGCATCTCAGACTATCCTTCATTTCCTGACAGACCCTCCCCCACCTTTGTACTCCCTAGCCCCCCTGCCTGGAACATAACTTCTTTTGACTTTTCTCATGGTTGGCCTTCTCATCATGAAGTTCTTGCTATCTTTTCTACCACTTTGGTCTCTGAGCAAAGGAATTGTCCCTTCTTCAAGAAATCTTGCCTGATCATGTTCGCCTAGCAAAACACTGCTCCTCTAGACTCCAAGGTAATTTGCTGTTCTTTTTAGCGTGTGTGTGTGTGCTGTGGGAATGGAACCCAGGGTCTCATGCAGCTAAGTACACACTCTACTACCGACCTAAGGCCCCGACCCTGTGAACTAGTGTTGATTTTAGTTTCTTTTTTTTTACATTAATTTTAAATTAATTTTTTTCCTATTTTTAAAAAAATTGTGCATGTAACCGAACGTGGTTAAACTCACCTTTAATACCAGCACTTAGGAGGCAGAGGCAAGTGGATCTCTGTGAATTCGAGGCTGGCCTTGTCTATAGAGCCAGTTCCAGGACATTCAGGGCTACACAGAGAGACCTAGTCTCAAAACAAAACACACCCACACACATATGCAATGAAAGAAAAGATTGTGCATGGTTAGTGGTGGTGGATGCTCTGCAGTGCACTTATGGAGGTCAGGGGACTCACGCCATTAGGCTTGAGGGAAAGTACCTTTACCCACGAAGCCATCTCACCAGCTCCTTGTGATCTGATCTCACTGTTTTTCCTTTTTTCCCCCTTTTTTTTAACTTTTTTTTTTTTTTTACTTTTTCCCCCATAGAAAACGTGTTTTACTTATATGTCTTCTTTACCTAGTTGTAAGCTATGCTATTCTAGGTTTTTGTTGTTGTTGTTGTTGTTGCCTTGATCACTGCTTTATGCTCTGGTCCCTAAAACACTGTTTAACACAGAGCACATACTCAATAAAACTGTTCTGAAAGAATGAATGAATCAATATGACAATCATTGTGGTGGGTGTTTGTGGTCCAAACCTGGAAGCTCATAGTTCTGTGAGAGTGAGAGACAGATGAAGAATACAAGGCATCACTGTGGATGTTGTCCTGATATTCCCACAGGCCTGGTTTTAAGCCCTATCTTTACCATTCACGAGTTACATGCGTTTGGGTGATTGCTCTGCTTCTCGGTGGCTCAGTTTCCTTATTGTGAAAGGAGAATAATCTTATTCGGTATTGCTGTGCACGGAAGCATAGGGAACATCATGTGGGCCAGTGTGTGGGCACCACGTCCAGTAAATGCTTATTCTTCCTGAGTCCCCGCTGCTATCTGTGGAATATGTTGCAACTCTAAACTATTTTGTTCCTGGCACTTGGCTTTTGCTGAGACTACTCTGAGGGAGAACAGCTCATGCCTAGAAGCATCTGCAGCAAGATTTGTTAAAAGGAAGCCAATTCAGATAGCTCCGGCCTGGCTGATGGAGCCAGAAAGTGTTTTTCTAAGTAGGATGCTGCCTTTTACTTTTCTGTTCCAACTTACTAAGCCAGGAAGGTTGAGGCAAATTAATTCAGGCCTTTAAATGCTGATAAATGCAGAGGCACTCATTGCTAATATTTCAATCAAGTGTCAAGACAGAATTGATTAGCAGAGATTTCAGAAGCTTCTAGCTGATGGAAGCTGTTTTCCTCATTCCTTCTAATGTAAGACATCATTTTAATTTTTTGTTTATTCGACCCCAGCTAATGCCATGCTGCTAATGCTCTAAGGGAAACAGTACCAGTTTGCGTGGTGCCATTTTGTGTTAATTTGAGAGAAATGTATTTTTAATGCATTTGTCATGGTCTCGGCTTGCCGTCATAATTGCGGGACTAATTAAACATATACTTGTAAGCAATCAGTGTCAGAACTGAAAAGGATTGTAGGGATTATTCAGGTGAACCTTCATTGTACAGAAAAGAAACAGACCTTGCGTTTTGCTTGAGGAAATAGGGCTTGAAAGGAGCAATATTCATGAAGTTTGGAGTATAACAGCGAAGCTACCAGGCCTGCTCCCAATCAAGCCTGCACCTTCCTAGGCTCCTTTCCCATTTCATTCCTCTCCGGTTCCCATTTCATTAATTCAAAAAAGGAATCAAGTCCCTACTCACACACTTGTTTTGCTAGATACCGGATTTGCTCCCTGCACACACATGCACCCACAGGTTTGGCAGCTAGAAGTCTAGGAGAAAAACAGACATTTTTTTAAAAAAAAATATTTATTTATTTATTTATTTATTATGTATACAATATTCTGTCTGTGTGTATGCCTGCAGGCCAGAAGAGGGCACCAGACTTCATTACAGATGGTTGTGAGCCACCATGTGGTTGCTGGGAATTGAACTCGGGACCTTTGGAAGGGCAGGCAATGCTCTTAACCTCTGAGCCATCTCTCCAGCCCCAGACATTTTTTTTTAAGCACGGAGAAGAAGATGTTCTGGCTATTGAGGGAGCACCTAGGACGTTGCTCAGCCCAGAGTATGTGGGGGTGAAGCACGGGAGAGGGTTGTCATCAAAAGCGTGTGGGAGGAAATCTTATTCTACTCTTCCACCATAACTAGGTAGCTGAATCAGGAGTAGAAGAGCGTCCTGCACGTGGGGGTGGAGGAGGCTGAGGACAGAAGAGATACCGTGTCAAAGAGAAAGAGAACGTGATATGGCTGTAGAAAGAAAAATCCATGCCCCAGCGTGGAAGAACTTTAAATATGGGATGTAAGACCCAAAAGACCACAGAGTATGACTCCATTTATTTGAAAATTCCACAAAAATGGAAAATAGAATCAGTGGCTACCTGGGGCAAGGGAGACATGGAGCTTCTAGTATACTAAATACCACTGGATTGTGCACAGTTCAAAAGAATATGGTGTGGGGTACAAACTGTAAGATAGAAGGGTTACTAAACCCGGTGTTTATAGAGCACTATTCTAATATGAATATTAACGTCATTTTCAAAACGACCCTACAAAATAAATATTGTAAATATTGCATTTGCATTTTACTGATTAAAAAAAAAAAAAACAGGCCCAAGGAAGTTCATTACCACTAACCAGTAGGTCTGGGATTTAGAGGCCAGCCAGTTTCCTTTGACTCTTACCATTCCAGTCTAGTGGGAAAGCAAGATTTGCTCCGAAGGCCTTTGGAGAACACTTTTGAAGTGTTTCAAATGGAAGTGATGAGACCAGATTTGCAGTGGAAAAGGTCAATTATGGTATCCATGTGACGGACAGTAACTGTGCTTAGGAGCCGTCCGTCCTGTGGGTGTGATTGCAATGGGGCACGAGGAGGAGGGAAAGGTGGGATGTAGTCATCGAGAGAGATGAGTCAGAAGAAGCTCTTTTACCTTTCTGCACTGCTATCACTACCTGAGTTTTCTACTTGAGTTCCTCTCTGCCTAAACCAGTCACTTTCTCGAGCCTTTTTCTCAGTTCCGATTTAAGTATTGGATACTTACATCCTTTTCTTGAAAAAGCTGTATTTTAAGATTTTTATTTTTTTCCTATGATAATTAAATGAGAAAAAAGACAATTTTAAAAAATCAGAGCAGATGTCTGGGTGGTGGCGCATGCCTTGAATCCCAGCACTCGCGAGGCCGAGGCAGGCAGATCTCTGTGAGTTCGAGGCCAGCCTGGTCTACAGATCAGATGCCAGGACAGCCAGGACTGTTATAGGGAGAGACCTGTCTCGAAAACACACACACACACACAAACACACACACAAAATATCAGAGCAGATAAGTTTTTAAAATATTTATTTATTTATTATGTATACAATATTCTGTCTACATGTATGCCTGCAGGTCAGAAGAGGGCACCAGACCTCATTACAGATGG
>JAQHUG010000432.1:415156-433807 GCA_028555095.1 Dicrostonyx torquatus | reverse complement strand
CCCAGAAACAGGTGTAAGAACAGGAAGAGAAACTCAAGTAAGGTGGAGGAAGGAATTGAATAGCTAACCCCCAGAAACAGGTGTAAGAACAGGAAAAGAAACTCAAGCTTTACAAAGCCCAGATTTTCCCATCACTGCCTCTGTTTTTTTTTTTTTAATGTATTTTGTTTATGTGTGCGTGTGTGCCTTGTGTGTATAGTTATCCTTGTAGACCAGTAGAGGACATCAAGGGCCTCTGAAACTAGAGTTCCAGGCTGTGTGAGCCATCTGATATGGGTGCTGGGAACCGAACTCTGGTCCTCTGCAAGAGCTTCTCGGTAACCCTACCAGCTCTTATTTTTAAATTATTACATGTATTTATGTTGTGTGTATGTATGTGTTCATGTGCACACAGAGGTTCATGCTCCTGTGCAAATGGACTGTTGGTGTGGCACAGAGCATATGGAACGGTCAGAGGACCACTTTGGAGAGTTGGCGCCCCCTTCTATCACGTGGAGCCCAGGGATGAACTCAGGTTCATCACACTTAGTGGTAAGCATCTTAACTTACTGACCCAACTCTCCAACCCATCGCCAGATCTTTTTATTTGCACTTAAAAGAATTCCTCACGGAAGTTTTGGACAGCTGTTTCTCTGCATATTGGTAAGACCTATCAGATTTCTTCTTCTATAGTCCCTGGGTGAGGATACCAGAAAAGGGAAGAATATTCTGCTGTGTAAAAGAGAGGTAGTTTTAGATCCTTAAAAATGGCACATGTTGAAAAGCAATATCTTGTCTAGATTTGCCGTTTTCAAAATGCACTCCCATCTGTGGCTTGATTTATTGCCCCCATTACATAGAAAAGGCAATTGAGGCTCAGACACTGACTTGCTGAAGACTGCATCTCTGCTTAATGGTTGGGCTGGGATTTGAATTCGAATCTTTAGCCAGAAGAACATGTATACATTGTCACGTAATTGCTGTGCTTTTGATTCTTATGCTCATGACCATGTCTGGATTATTCCTGTGTGGGGATATGGGAGAGAGAAGAGCAGACAAGAGGAGGCTGGGGTAATGATTAACTCTCCATAGGGGAAAAATGGGCCCTGTTAATGTTTTTGGATTGAATGAAAGAGTTTTCAGGGCAAGGGCCAAGTTGTGATTAGATCTTTTTCCCTCCAAGTAATCCCCATTCAAGGCTGCATATGTTGGAATCCGGAGGGGGAGGAACTGTGAAGCAACAAACCCTGTGTGTCTCCGAAGGAGTCAGATTCTTTGAATTAGAGAATGGGGATGGCACTCATGAGAAGGTTTGCATCTTCAACTGAAGTATGTGTAGTGATGGGGATGGTGAAAAAAAAAAAGTGACCATAAAAACGATGCATCCCAAAGGTTGCAGGCATGGGAATGGTCCTGTTCTCAGCTTTCTTCCCTCCCCGTTCCTGCTCACTCTTTGCTTAGCACTTCATTTCAAGCAACCCTGAAATGCTTATGACATTTCATGTCCTTCCTACCTTTCGGTGACATTTCTTACCATCATGACAATGTAGACTGCTGGCCACTCTACTCAGAATGCCTAATTTGCACATATCCATCAGAATCTATGGAGCTCTTACTTGGTATCTGAAGCTAAGTTAAATATTTTAAATGTGGTACCATGTTTAATGCTTGATTCAATGTTCTGAGGTAGCTACGGTTACCCTCATTTATACATTCATGAACTGGGGGTACAGGAAAGAGGACTTGGTATTTGAATCAAACGTTTCTGATTCGAGAGTGAAGCCTCTAATGTTTGTTTGGGTGCTGGGAAAGAAAATGGAGAGGAAGCCCCGAGGGGGCGCTGGGATGGAAAGAAATCTGACCCTCAGGAAAGCAGAAAGAAAGAGAGTTTGGGTGAGACCCTGTTCAAAAAGTTTTGGAAGGCCAAGTCTGTGGGCCAGAGTCCAAGTCTCCTCACAGCAGGCCTGCCTTAGTTCCCCCGCTGTGCTCAGTCCTTGGCTAGAAGCTGTACTCAGGCAGTGCAAGCTTGTGCAAACACAGGAAACGTGCTCCTGAAATCAGCCAGGAGAGGCCAAAAGATGCTGACAGACATCCGGCTATGCACACAGGACAGTCCCCGCATCACAGAAAAAAACGAGGTTCCAAAACTCTAAACTGCTGAGGTATGGTACAGGCACCGTGTCGGAGTCGGGGGGCCTACAAGGTGCCTGCTCAGGGCTGCTTCAGTGTCTCCCTTCTTGTTGTTACCATCTGCCAGTAAGCCTCCGGTTTCCCCGCTTCCCTCCCCAGACCCCTTCCATTAGAGGCCCCTCCTCTCCCGCTTGAACAGTCCATTATAGCTGCATTACTAGTGCATGTGGACTTACCCGGCTCCCCGGATTGATTTGGAGAAACTGGAAGACAGGAGCTGTGCCTGACTTTTTTTTGTAACACTTGTACCTATCTTAGGAACTGGCGCATAATGTTGATTAGATGAATGAAGGCAAGAGGCGGCTCATGATGAAATTTAGGAGCTAGTGTAAGCGGATGACAGGTTGTGGCCTACCTCCTTTAGAATTATTTGCTCTAGTGTTTTTCCCAACCCCCATGCTTCACATCGACCTGCACAATAAGTTCCTTCCTGGATATTTATACTTGAAAGCTCCTTAGTGGCTCTGATTCAACATGTCTATGTGAAAATGGATGTCTTCCCCAAATCTGATTTTCTTTTTGTGGTCCTGAGTCTGTGAACGGTCTTCTAATTTATCGTAATTGTTGAAACTAGAAAATCAGGCATCATTCGAGGCCAGCCTGGTCTACAAGAGCTAGTTCCGGGACAGGCACCAAAGCTACAGAGAAACCTTGTCTCGAAAAGCAAACAACAACAACAAAAAAAAAGAAAGAAAGAAAGAAAGAAAGAAAGAAAAAAGAAAATCAGGCATCACATGCTTTCTTTCCCTCTAACATCTTTGAACCACTAACTCCAAAAGAGTGTACTTTTCCTAATAGCTTCCAAGCTTTCCTCCTTGGCCAGGTTCCCATGGTCATGGTCCTGACACCAGCTCCCATCACCTCTAGGTAAGCACAGGCGTCTCCTACATGAACACTCTGTTTCCAGCCCTGCCACGCAAGCCTTTCAGATTTACACTCTGTCTGCTGCCCATGGAGAAATTCCTAACATACATCTGAGGATATTGGCCTCTGACTTGAAATCCTTCAAGGATTTCTGGTGATCCCCTTGATAAAGTCCAAACGTCTTATCAATGCCCACATGACTTTTCTAACCTGGACCTTGCTTGCTTTTCCAAACTCACTTCCCTTCACGTACACATACCTTTGACTCGTAAGTATTTCTCAACTGGAATTGGTGCCCCGACCCCCCTGCCTCTGGAAAATGTCTGGCAATGTCTCTAGACACTTCTGATTGCTACACCTTTGGAGAGGAAAGGCTACTGGCATTTGCTGAGTAGAATTCATGGGTACTGCTACAAAATCCACTACGCTATCCTACAGCCTCTGACAACAAATTATGATCCAGACTAACAGGCCCCCAGTATCTGTACCAACTGTCTAATAGTGCTCGAAAACCTTATGTTAGTTTTACCTGTCTGTGCCTAAAATATGCTTGGAATGCCTGTCTCCCCCCCACCCCTTTTTTCTTCATCTGGCTGGCTCCCACTTGCCCTGTATAACTCTGTTGGATTCTGACCTCTTCTGTGAAGCTTTCCATGACACTCTGTCTAAATTAGATGTCCCTGCGTGACTTTCAGGACTTCTGATCTCCTATCACTTATCGGATAGCATTGCAACCATTTTGTTTTCTGTTTTTTTTTTTTTTTTTTGCAGAGCCTGGTTTCATTGACATCGGAGACATTGAATTCTGCGTTATATTCCTTGTACTTAACACATGGTACCTGCTTCATATATGTTCATTACATGTCCCACTCCTTAGACCCAAAGGGGAGTAGAAGTTGCTTTCCATTACTCTTACGTCTTTACAGAGGTTCCTCAACAATTTTTATAATGTTGGACCACTCAATGAATTTGGAGTTGATCTACAATATTTTATTTGGCTACCACTATGTTCCCGGCAGTAATCCGGGCACCAAGAAATCAGCACCGAGTAAGCAGGCATAGTCTCTGCCTCAAAGAGCTTGGAAGAGTAAGTAGCAAGTTCTACTCACTGCACTGAAATTGAGTTAGTGTAAGTAGCTCATCTTGGGATCTCAGTTAAGAGTCTGGAAAGAAAACTCCCTTGTCTGATTTGACTTGCTTGCAGTAAATTGACCAGCATGCAAATCCTTGGTGTAACAGGCATGTTCTCTCCCTGAACAATACAAGGTGGCTGTATTTCTGGCCTTCACTCTCCAGCCATAAGAAAGACTCGAACTGCAAATTAGAAAGAAGGCTACTGATCTAAAAAAGCAACAAACCAAGTGACCACTGAGTTCCTTAACTTCATATAAATAAAACAAAAACAGGAGCTGTGCGGTAGTGATGCACACCTTTTATCCCAACACTCGGGAGGCAGAGGCAGGTGGATCTCTGTGAGTTCATGGGGTTCATGGCTAGTCTGGTCTACATAGTGAGTTCCAGGACAGCCAGGGCTCTTACACAGGAAAACTAACTCTGTCTTCGGAAAAAAAAAAAACAACAACAAAAAAGCCAAATTCCACCTTTCAACGGTTGCCCCACATCTCCATTGCTGGGGCAGCAGTTGAAGAATGAAAAGCTCACTACTGCAGAGTCAACATTTACAGACACAGTTAACATTAACTATGTGTCAAGCAAAGGTTGGACCTGTTCTCTTCCCCTTCCCAAGACTCTCTGAAATTCCAAATGCAAATGGGTAAATGTCTGCATTTTCTAAAGGTGATCCTATATTATTTATACAATTTACCCAAGGAGCTTTAGAGTGAACTGACACCAGGGGAAGGCTTATCTTTGACCATATGTGTAATAATGCTACAGGTTGGATAAATTATTAAAGTCTAATGCAGGGAGATAATGGGAGAGAGAATGTTCTTCAGATGTCCAGAGAAATTTGCAGTCAAGCTAGCCCTAGGAATTAATGGAGACTCTTTCAGAAGCAGACGATTCCATTCAGTTCATGCGCTCATTTCATTGAGCACGTACTGTGTGTCAGTGATGTAGGTTCTAGAGATACAGCAATAGCGCGGGTTCACTGAGGCATGCTCCCAATCTAACAGCAACAGCCAATGCAGATGAGACACTCTTGGGTGAATACCTAGTGAACGAAGGGGAATGGCTTTCCACGGGTGCCAGTGTCTACTGTGGTTGTATTGTTCTCCCTGAGGAAGGACTAGTTAATAGAGATGTAAGATTTCCTTACAGATCCTGTGACTTTGATGGGGCTGTGTAATAGATGGGTACAGCAAATCATTGAAGAAACCATCCTGACCCTTAGGTGCTGTTTGAGTTTTACCCTAAATACCTAGTTTTGCCTTTCAGGATTTTAAGGCTATAAATAGAGTCACTCTGGCTCCTGGGGTCCATAATTAAGCTCCTCTGTTTGCATGTTCAGATCTTGAGGGTGCCCCTTGGGCATTTGGAGAGCATTTAGCCCACTCAGCAGCCTCTGTAACAGAAGCCAAAGTGGCAGCAGGAGTGCATTCCATAAAAGCAGCTCTATTCCTAGAGCTCATAATTAGAATGTGTTAACTACATCCTCTTTGCATCTGGTACACAGCAATCCAAGGGGGATGGAGGAGAAATGGAATGGGATCCATAAAAATGGTCTTCTCTCCATAAAGGTGAGAAGTTGGTCTTGCTTCTCTTTGCCCACTGGAAATCAGAATATTTTCTGCCTGGGTATTAGATACCTGTGGGAGCCGAGATACTCTCAGAGTGAGGCATTGCTTGTAAAATATTTATCACAGCTCCTGGTGTAACCTGAAAGATCATACAGGACAGCCACCATCATTATCCTCATCATCATAATCATCATCATAATCACCGTCATCATGGTGTTAGTAACTTTGTCTTGGAGTGTGAGTTCAGGGGTCGGGTATGTAATCTGCTTGTGTCCCTAATTAGTCATAGGCTTTGTTAAGACATGGATGATTCACAGAAGGATGACAAACTTCGTCTTTGGTGCTATGGCTTAATGAGGGGCGAGGAAGAAATCGTGAGCAAAGCACATTGGAGCTAAGATGGGAAGAATTCTGCTGCATAGTGTTACTGGATATTCAGATCCGCTCTTCTCTGTGCTGTGACACCGGAGGCTGACCTTTATGGATTGTATTAATGAGCTCCCTTGCCTCCTGACTTCTGGTTGTGTTTGGCACCAACTGTAGATGGGAGGGTGGAAGGGGAGTCAAGCTCGCGTATTTATTTATTCCCCAGGCTGTCTAATGATAGGCTGAGTATTGGTAGCAGCTGTGCCCCTTGACTGAAGCCCACAGGTCTTATAAAGCTACACTCCTCATGCTGTTGCCCTCCCTTGCCCTTCAAGCCTTGGAACATAGTGACTCCCTGCATAACCATCGTCAAAGTGTTACCTTACCTCTTGTGGTGTTCCTACGCTTTACCCACATTTAAATAAACAGCTGTAGGAAATCCTTTGCAGGTTACTCAGCGTGAATGTAGCACAGTGCCCGGCACATGGTAGGTACCAAGTACAAACTCATAAAGTGAATAAATTGTTGAGTTTAGATTAAGATAGCCAAGCGATCCAAATTACGTAGGTGGAGGGGTATAAGTTGGACGATCAGGAGTTCTGGTAAGTAGGACAGTGCTAGGGAGCAGGGTAGGATTTGGGGAGAGCAGGCTCTGATCTTCAGAAAAAGGCTGGCAAGACTGAAAGGAGATTGTAGTTAAAATCCTGGCTAGCCAATGACTGGATTTCAAGGTAGGCCCTGAGGAGAAGTATGGAAGGCTGGACAAAAGGTTCAAAAGATCAAGGTTTACCTTGGTCACTGGAATTCTAAGAAAGAGTATCTGTTAACCTAAGGTTTTGGAGCTATTGAACAGGGGTGAAGGACTTTAATTGACTAGCATAGCTTAATGATTTTTTAAATTTTTATTTATTTTTATTGTCTGTGCATCTGTATCTTGCCTGCATGTATGTCTGTGCGAGGGTGTTGGATACCCTGGAGGTAGAGTTACAGACAGTTGTAAGCTGCCATGTGACTGCTGGGAATTGAATCCTGGTCCTCTGAAAGAACAGTCAGTGCTCTTAACCACTGAGCCATCTCTTCAGCCCCCTAGTTTTAAGGATTCTTTTGTTGATTCTGATTTTGACAGTAATCAAACAATCTTTAGGACCTAACTTAGTTTTCCTATCTTCCATCTCTATGTGGAGAATAAAGAACTTAAAAGCTGTAATTTTCTGTTTTGTTTTTGTTTTTTATTTGTTAGGTGTTTTTTTTTTCCAAGATAGAGTTTCTCTGTGTAGCCGTGGCTATCCTGGAACTTGCTCTGTAGACCAGGCTGGCCTTGCACTAAGAATATCCGCCTGCCTCTCCCATCCGAGTGCTGGGATTAAAGGTGTATGCCACCTCCTCCTGGCAAGAGCTGCTATTTTAAACATAAAACAATGACTAAGTGATCGCAGGGAGAGGCATTAAGGACAGGACCATTAGAATCTAATGGACTATTATGAAAATCTTGACTTGAGCGGGTTGTGGTATTGGACACCTGTAATTCCAGCCCTTGGAAGAAAGAAGCAGGAAGACCAGGGAGTTCAAGGCCAGCCTTGACTGCATAGTCAGTTTGAAGCTAGTCTGGACTTCATGATTAAAGAAAACAGCAGAGTACCTGGGATGCAGTTCAGGTGGGAAAGTGCATCCCTAGTGTTCATAGAGTCCTGCGTTTGGTTCCCAGCACCACATAAACTAGTTGTGATGGTATACAGCTATAGTCCCAGAACCTGGGAGGGGGAAGCACGAGGATCAGAAGTTCAAAGTCATCCTTGACTACAAAGTGTGTTCAAGGCCAGTCTTGGCAACGTGAGACCTTGTCTCAAAAAATAAACAAGCAAACAGAAACAACCAACAAAACAAAAAACAAAGGCAAACAAATGAACAAACAAAAATAGTACCATTCCTAGAAAGGAAGGAAGGAATGATGGAAGAAAGAGAGAAAGAATTCTAGATTTGACTAGTTTGGTCAAATCAGAAACTTGTTTTTTAAAAACGAAAGTGGTTATAATACACTTCTCACCATGTCGTTACGAGTGTTAAAATGAGATGACTCACATAACATAAAGCTTTTAGACCATTTCTTGCCATGTAGGAAATGCATAGTAAACATATTTCAGTTTCCTGCATCTATAGAGTACTTATCTTTCAGATTCATCGTGGATCAATCCTCCTGGAGCGTGATTAGCCCTAGAGAAACATGTAAAAGAAGTTTCTAAGTTGGCAAAATTGAGGATATACACAAATAGCAACATCTGTGCGCCCCTACTGCAGGCATTACCTCCCTCATTTCTGAGCCGATCATTAGTGTTGCCAAGGGAGAACAGTTCTCTCTCCTCTGGGCTGCGCTAGCCTTTGGCCCATTCTTTTGCATCAGCGTGTGTCTATTTCTCCTCTGGATGATGTGCCACATAGAGCAGAGCACAAGAATAGAGGGCTCCGAAATGCTTGTTGACATTTTGTTTTTCAGTTTGCACATACCCTCCCAGGACCTCAGTGTCTTCTGAAGAATAAATTAGTCACTTCATTCAGGATGTTCGAGCACCTGTGTTTCGCTTCTGGTCCCAGTCCTTACTCCTTCCATTCCTGGACACCTGCCTCCTGCTCTGAACAAGTGTTCAAAAGCAAATATGGCAGAAATAAATACCATTCAAACAGCGCCTACCCTGCAGGGAGCCCATAAAAGGAGAAGGTCCTTCTAAATTGGAGATCTGTTTATTTTGCAATTAGCAAAAGGTCAGAAGGCCTGGCATAGAATCCGAGTGTGACTCTGCTGTGTTAGCAAGAATTGTGAGGTCTGAAAGTTATTGCTAGGGATTTGGAATCTTTATTATGAATTCCAGGAAGCCAAGTTTTCTGGACAATATGTGAATTGTAGCAAAGTATTCTGCCATCCTTTGACCCAAAGTGAGTTCCGTTGTAGTGATATAACAAGGTCAATAGGTCATGGGAGTTCCACTGGGTTACCTTGAAATGACCCCCTTTGAGGATGTAACAGATTATTAATCAGGAGCCATATCAAGGAGCTATGGCTAGGGAGGAACGAGCTTTCAACCTGTGATTTAGGAGCTGGGAATTTACAGTTCTCTTTCTTCTGCAGGGCTCTAAATTGGCTTGACATTTGTTTAGCCGTTGCTCTTTTGGCCCCAGAGAATTATGGGATATCATCTATTCAAAGGAGGGAAAAGGCGTTATTGAGTACTTAACTGTGTGCAGGTTCTGAGCAAGGGGAACGAAGACACAACAATGAGTAAGAGTGCCCTGCCCTCAAGGCCCCTACAAGCCGTGAAGGGTGCTGACCTGAGGATGGAGAAATGCAGCAAGCTGTTATGGGGGACACAGACAATATGCAGAGGGCACAGAGAAACCTTGGGGTTACCCACAGTGGCCAGGGGGAAAAGTTGGTTTCATAATTAAGATGACATGTTTCAGTTGTAGTAATAAAAGAATTTGCTTGAGTGGGGAAAGTTTTCTCAGATTCATTCACACTTATGCTGGCACAGCCCTATGGCACCTTCATTTCCTGTAGACTTCTCTTACTTGTATGTACTTGTACTTTGGACTTCTGTTTTGCGGACTTCATGGAAGGGTCAGATTTGAGAGTTTCCTGGTTGATTATTTAGCGTTGTTGAGGTATAGGATCGAATTGTTTACTGTGACATGAGTTACAATAGCCAAGTTCTGGAAGCAGCCTAGACATCCACTGTGGGGTGAACGGGGGAACACAATGAAATTATGGCCTTTACAGGAAAAGAGACAGAACTGGAAGTCATCTTGTTAGGTAAAAATAAGGAAAACTCAGAAAGACAAATATCACTTTTTCCTTCATATGAGGAGTTTTAAATGTTTCTTAAAAGACATGGAAAGTAGAAAATAGGAAATGTCATCACGAAACCCATCACTTTTTACAATTAATATATGCTAATTAAAAATAGGAGCATTTGTCGCAAATTCACTGAATTTGTCTGGAAGCTGAAGGGTTTCTGCTATCTCTCCCTTAGCCAAAACATATATATATATTTGGTTGCTTGAACAATGAAACATATCTGTTACTCATGATATGTGTCTCATCTCAGTATGGAAACTTCTAAGTAAGGCTTTCCCTTTTTTTTTTTTTTTTTTTTAACCTTTTACAGTGCTGGGAACAGATCCCAGCATTTGTACATGCTATACAAGTGCTCTATAACTCAGTGACATCTTCAGCCCTCATGGGCTTGTAAAGCTTACTCCATGAGGCACATGCTAGTGGGTAAGAAAGCATTTGTCTCCAAAACTCAGTTTAGAACACTTTCCTCTGGGCATCAAACTTCTGGAGACTCCTTTCCTATTTTTCCTTCATTGTGATCCAGGCAAGCCCCTATAACCATAGCCTTGGCGCACCTCTATTGATGAGAATCAGAACCCCAGCAGCACATCTGTTCTCTCATTTATTCCAGAGACTCTCAAGATCCCTCTTGATAGCAAGAGACAATTCTTCTAATGAGGAAAGGAAGAACAGCTATCCCTTGTGTGTGTCGACTGTGCATAAATGCATCAATCTATGTACATGAAGCTAGAGACTCACTCGTGGCCTCTATAGTCGCCATCCTACAACACTCTAACTGCCGCATATACACTAGAATCCCTGGATGATGGCCTTCCATGGACCTTTACAGCTGCTGTGCTCTTTACTTCATTAGAAGACTTACACTGTCGTTTAAATGCTCTCCTTCTACATGTCCCTCAAATAGCATGTCACTTACTTTTTTTTTGAGCATGTGGGATATAGCTTGATGATCTTGGAAAGAAATACTGAAAAGTTTCACATCAACTAAAGAATGAAATATGAACTGGAATCACCGTGTTGCACATTACAGTCCACAGATTATTCATGTCATATCTGAGCATTTTTATTCTTTGATAGTTATCTATTTTTTTCTCCCTCTCAGCTCCCAGTAATTATGATTCTACTCTCTGCTTCTTGGAGTTAGACTATGTTAGATCACATACGTAAGCAAGACTATAAAATATTTATGTTTTTATTTCCCTTAGCATACTCTTTTCCGGGTGTATTTATGCTGTTGCAAATGGGAAGATGTCTGTTCTTTTTTATAGCTGAATAATATTCCATCAGCTTTATAGACGTCACATTTTCTTATCTATTCACCCACTGATGGCCACTTAGTCATTTTTGTATCTTGACCGTTATGAGTAATGTGGCGGTGAACACAGTGGAGTAGATCCCTTTTGAGAGACTAATTTATTTACAAGGTACTTCCGAATTATCCCATTTATGAGTATTTATCCTGCAGGGTCAACAAATCAATGCAAGCAAATTAAATTTAACATTCGCTTAATAATGACTTTCATGAAACTAAAAGAGTTAATCTAACAAAAACTAGTAAAGCTGCTTGACACTAAACCAGGAAGTCATTGTACATTCTTTCAATGCAACTTCTTAGTGAGGGCCAAGGTAAATTGTAAGTCCAGAGAAATTGTCACCTATTTATCCTAATAGTAGAAGATGTCAGAGAAAGGGGATGGAAAGAAGAAGGGATCCCCTTTTGTCTTTACCATTTGCTACTTCAAAATCGACACCAGCAAACTCCCATCAGCTTGGATTAATGGAGGATGGGGGCAGGCAGCCCACTCTGAATTAGTGACAGGTTGGAATTCTGGAATGTTTTAAAACATGCCCTTTTATTAGTTGAAGTCTATGTGTACCATAACTCACACTAACTGCTCACAGTGGTTCCCAAGAGAGAGTCTCAGAGGCTTGCTTTCATGAATAGATAAGGCCCATTTGTTATTAGCAGTATCCATTGACTCATAAACAATGTGCTAAAATCCTTAGAAACGGTTTGCTCTGTTAAGACAGAAATGCATTTGTGATGTAGTTTAAAGAATTCTGCCCAGGAAAACTCTTCATGGCGAGTATAAAGAGATTTCTCTCCAGACTCTCACACAGTAGGTGCCCGCCCCAGCCCCCGGGACAGCACAGGTAAGGCAAAGCAAAAGGAGTTCACCCAGTTGTCTGCTAAGAAATGCATAAATGGCTGGGCGGTAGTGGCGCATGCCTTTCATTCCAACACTTGAGAGGCAGAGGCAGGCAGATCTCTGAGTTCGAGGGCAGCCTGATCTACAGAGTGAGTTCTAGAACAGCCAAGGCTGCACAGAGAACCCCTGTTTCAGAAAATAAAACAAGAAAACAAGCAAAAACAAAAACAAAAAAAGAGAGAAAAAGAAAAAAATGCATAAATGTGGAAATAGGAGAAATACCTGTGATCTCACTCAGCCTTCTGGCTACAAGTATGGAGGCCATCACCTCCAGAAGCCAGTTAGTGCTAATGTAGAGAATGGTTTTTCTTAGTCAAGATTACGTCACAGAGAGACCACTCCTCTAGCATGGTGTGGGTTTACCCATCAGTATCCTCTGACTCAAAAGCTGGGCTTTGGAGCTCAGGTCTGTTGTCCCAGCACTATAGAAGCAGTTACAGGGAATCACCATGAGGTGAGTTCAAGACCCATTTGGTCTATATAGGAAGCTCCAGGCCAATTAGGACTAAGACGATGACACGCTGTCTCAAAAGATATATGCTTGTGTGTGTGGTGTGTCTATGTGCGCACCACTCTAATTTCTTTTACTTGGGTACGGATGCAGGAAGTTCATGCCTGTCTTCTCTCCTCCTCCATTGCTTTTTCTCTCATCTTGGAGCCTGTAGTGAAAAAAAGAAAGTTAGCTAGAGAAGGATCTTGCCCCTTCTAGTATCAATTGCCTGTTTCTACAGAAATGGGAAGGATCTTAGTCCTTGGGGCTGGAGAGTTGGCTCACTGGTTAAGAGCACTTGTTGCTCTTGCAAAAGACCTGGCTTTGGTTCGCAGCACCCACATGGTGTCTCAAAACCATTTATAACTCCAGTTCTAGGGAACCTGACTTCCTTTTCTTGAACTTCCTGGACACCAGACATGCATGCACTACACAGGCACACATGTAGGCAAAGATACACACATGCACAAATCAATCTGAATTTAAAAAAAAAACGTCATAGATCCAAAAGCAAGAAAATGTCCTAGTCTTTCAAGACACAAAACAAACTTAAAATGTTGGGACATGTGGCTACCAGTCATACCCACTGTCCTCTCCCTCCACCCCAAAACACATTGACCTTTGCTCTGTTAAGGAATGTCAATAACCAGCCGACTCTCCCGATCTAGGTGGGATGTTTGTGTTGTCTTGTCTTTATGGCCTTGACATGCCTGGCCACATCAGGAGGGGGTCTGTAGCACAATGTCAACTCCAGCAAATGCTCTGGGTTTGCTCATCTTTGTGCAATTCTCACAAGAAAGTATTTAATAAGCATTTAAAATTTTAACAGTAGTAAAATACAGCATAAGATTTGCAAACTCCTCCTAACCATTTGGGAAGGTACAACACTCTGAATACACTACATTTGTATTCAGTACTGCATTGGTGGTTTGGTGGTATACCAGTGAGCATAGCTGCCTTTCAAGTACAGGGATCAGAGTTTCGCAACCAATAGTTTAATCTTGCAAAAATGAAGCACTCTGTTATAGTGCAACTCCCATTCTTTCTTCTTTCCAGTCACTAGTAACCTCCATTTTACTCTCTCTCTCTCTCTCTCTCTCTCTCTCTCTCTCTCTCTCTCTCTCTCTCTCTCTCTCTCTCTCTCTCTCTCTCTCTCTCTCTCTCTCTGTGTGTGTGTGAGAGTGTGTGTCTCTGTCTCTGAATTTGACTACTCTAGGTTCATCAGGAAAATGGAATCCTGCAGTGTTTGCTTTTTGTGTGACTGGTTTATTTTATCCAGCATGATGTCCTATAGGTTAATTGATGCTATAGTATTAGAAGATTCCTCAAAATCCATTTATTTGTGTGTGCATGTGTGTGTGCATGCATGTGTGGGAGTGTGTGTGCGTGTGTGTTCCTCATGCCTGTGTGCACCATGGCAGATATGTGAAGAAGGTCAGAGGACGACTTGTAGGAGTCAGTTCTCTCCTTCCACCACCGGTTCTGGGCCCCACCTCAGATCATTAGGCTTGGTAGCAAGCACCTTTTCCTATGCAACCGCTTTGCTAGCCCCCAAATTTTCTTCATTTTTAAAAACTGAGTAAATATTGCATGGTATGTATTTTGGATTGCTTTTCTATTTATCTGCCAGTGGACTATTTAGTTTCTTATATGTTGCAACCTTTGTGAATAGTCGCCTTTAAATACCTGTTCCATTTTCTGTTTTTAGTTCTTTTGACCATATATACAGAGTGTAATTGCTAGCACTCTCTTTTTAATGATTGAATGTTTTCACAAAGAAGACCGGGAATGAGAAAGCGACTAGATGTGTTACTGGTTGTGGAAAAAAACTCCCATTTCCCCAACAATCTAACGAGTGCCTATGGAGTGCTTAGTTATATCTGATAGGACTTCAGCCCCTGTCCTGTTTTCTTCTCACTAGAATGTGACATCTGCTGAGATGGAGACTTTGTCTGTTACTTTGTCTTTGCTCTGGGATTCCCAGAAGCTCCTAGAAGAGTGTCTGGCATTCATTCATTCCCTTGTTTAGCAAATCGTTATCGAGTACCTACTGAGAAGCAGGTATAAACTGATCCTGAAAGGATCCAGGAAGTCAGTTAAGAAACCGCTGTTTTCTGTCTGTTTGGCTCACAGACTGAGTTGACAAAAGGAAGCAATAAGGTCTTTCTCAATCATTGTGTGTCTTATCAGCTAAACATTGGTGGCCCCTTTGCTTGTAAAGGGCACAGGGGTAAATTTCGGCCTGGGAGAGATCAGTGGAGGCAGACATTTGCTCTGAGGGATCTTGGATTAAAAAAAAAAAAAAACTACTCGGTAACATTGCAGTCATTTTTAATTAGGAGGGTAGAAAGCACTGCCTGATTATTGAAATCCACTGCTTATCAACAGACTGCAATCAAATTTTGCCTGAAAACTTATTTTTTTTTAAATTTTGCTTTTTCACTTTTTTAAAATTTGCCTGAAATCTCAATGAGAAGGTAGGACAGGACGCTATTCCAAGCAGTGCCTGCAGATGAGGGGCCGTAAGAAACTAACTTAAGTATTTCCCAGGACCCAGTTGATCTCCATTCAGCAAGGCAGCATTATATTTACAGAACAGTCTCAGAGCTCTCTGGGCCTCCCAAACCTGCACACTCATTTAACACCACTCACTTAAGCCCCCTCTTTAAAACTAACATGCGATATGCTATTGAAGAAATTTGGCAGGCTAGGGCGCTGGCAGGGAACTCTCTAGGGTGCCTTCTAGTTAAACCCTCAAAGGCAATTTGCAGTCCCTTGCTGGTTCCCAATATGCCCTGCTTCTTCTGCCTTTTGTGAGCCCAGAGATTTGTTTGTCTCTAAAAGCATCACTTCTTCCACTTCTCAGGGCTCCTTTCACCTTGAGCCTAGCCTAGGCAGCTTCTCTTGCTGTCACCCCAAACAAGGCTGAGACCACAAAGGAATAAAGTCACAACGGTGGAGGACAACTATACACTTCACAAGGTTCTTGTAATCAATGTCCTAGCTTTTCCTTGAAGGTCCCCAGAAGCCCCCCAAGCTTTCCTGTTCTCTTTTATCTGTGAGGGTGGCACTCCTTGCTTATAGGATAAGGCTACACTAATTAGCCTAGCATTCAAGGCCCTCTATAAGCAGACTAAGGTCTACCGCTCCATTATTATCTCCCACTCGTTTGCCCGTCTACACAAACTGTCTGCTCCTGTCAAATGGTCTACTAATTGTTTCTCCCCCCCCAAAAAAACTATTTTCGTTCCTGTTTCCTGGTCTTTGTTCACATTAATTTCCTCAGGCTCCCTACCCTTTCTTTGGGGCTTGGAGTCTTACCTTTTGTGACCACCCCAGGCCCTTGGAGCAGAATTGCTCCCTTCCTCGGAATTCCAATAATCCTTCGAGTCTGCAGCCAGTTCTCTGGATTTAAGACATAAAGGTACATGTGTGTGCACGTGGGCCTAAAGTCAGACAACTCTTTACATCTCGGAGCTTTACACAGTGCCATGCACTCAGTAGGTATTCAGCAAGCATTTATTCTTAATGATGTCACGTTCTTGAAGCCTGTTATTTCTTTCTCTAGGTAATATTTACTAACGTGAATGAAGTGTTGCTGAGACTTGCTCATGGTTTTTTAAAAAGATGGGGATGAGATGACTCAGTGGCAAGATCTCTTAGCATCGATGAAAATACTTGCACTATCCTAGCAACACACATGTAACAAGGGTAAAGGAGCCAGAACGGGCTTAAGATGAAAGAAGGGAAGATTTGTAGGACCTTAAGCAGGTCTCTCCTCTCTCTCTTTCTCTCTCTCTCCCTCCTAGTCTTTTTCTCTCTCTCCCTCCCTCTTTCTCTCTGTCTCTTTCCTCTCCCTCTCTCCCCTCCCCCTCCTATCTGTAGCCCACCCCTCCCCCTTCCTTCTTCTGTCAAGGTGATTAAACACCGGAATCTGCTACAGGGGGAGATTATTGAGAAAATTTGGAGAGGTAGACAATTTATTCATTCATTCAAAGGCAAACTGAGAAAGTGGGGGGGAGGGAAGGTTTAAGTATGAGCGATTTGGCATTGATCCATATAAAACAGAGGGAAGTGGATAAATACGTGTTCTCTCTCTCTCTCTCTCTCTCTCTCTCTCTCTCTCTCTCTCTCTCTCTGCACTTTTTGGTTTCTCCACTCTCCCCTACCAGGATAACCAGCAGCCTTGAGGTGGGTGAGGCTCTTTCAGTGTGTTGTAGAACCATCAAGGAGGCTAGTAAAACATTTTCAAAAGGGTGCAGATGTTTTTCCTTGTGAAGAAAGGATTGGAGCAGTTGTTGAGTGACTGGTTTTCTGTTAATGTGAATGTATCTTCAGCGGCAAGAAGACACAAACAGGCCACCAGCTTAGTTCAGATGTACTTCACCCAAAGGGACGCAGCGGTGAGGGGTGGGGAAGGACCCACTAGCTCATTGGTAGTAGAGAAAAAAATAGGCTCACAAGTGGAAGGACAGGGTGTAAAAGAACAAAATGAAGTAGTGAAAGTCACCAAAGGGCCAACAAGCATAGGGACACAGCAAGTATGCCGGCATCAAGTGTAGAAAATTTGTCATTTTTCTTGGAGAAAACTGTAGAAAATGTGGCATAAAAAATACTTCAGTTCCAAGCTGGATGGTGGTGGCACACATCTTTCATCTCAGCACTGGGGCAGAGGCAAGCAGAACTCTGAGTTCGAGGCCAGTTTGATCTAAAAAGCAAGTTCCCAGACAGCCAAGCACTGTTACATACACAAACCCTATCTCAACCTCCCCCCCCCCAAAATAAAAAGCCAAAAACCCCCTCAGTTCCAGAACCACTTAATATCACACTGGTCATTTATAAAATAATTTTAGGAACTAGGCTCGATGTCATATACCTGGAGCCCTGACTCCTCAGGAATTTGAGAACTAGGAGAGTGCTTAAACTCAGGAATTCCAGGCCAGCCTGGGCTGCACAGTGAATCTGTCTTTTTTTTTTTTAAATTCAATTAAAAACTATTTTCAAAACCTTTGTATACATCTACTAGGAGGACTCTGTGCTTTCAACAAGTGCCTCCGGGGATTCTTCCAATCAAGCGGGCTTGGAAAGTGCTTTCCTGTAACGGAGGATGACTTTTGCTTTTGGTACAGAAACAGCACAAAATGATTTTGCTTGCAAGACTATTCCTACAGAAGAAAGAAGGGAAGAGTAGCAACACTGAAAATTGGAATTTAAGAATGAATGAAATTTCACTTCCCAAACCATTTAAGATATTGTAGTTAAGTCACTCAAATACATGGTGTGGTTTTTGTCTGCTTGGAAATGGATACGCACCCATGCATACATATGCATGTTTACGCTTTTAACACAATGATCTCATGGGGTGGAAGCTACTGTTGTTGCCTCTACTTTCCAGATGATGGAACTGGTGCTCACATTAGTTAAGCTAGAAAAAGCTAGATCTGAAATCCAAGTATCAACCTGGCTGCTTTTCCCCCTAACTACTCACAAACACCGAACTAAAAGAATAAACGAAGAAACAAAGACAAAACACAAAAGTGTCACTAAAGGAAGACATTTTCCGAATGGGGAAGCAAAGAAAGCAAGTGCTAAGCTGGACTGAAGTCCCATTCCTTGTTTTCAAGTGGGCCCCAGTGCTCGCTTCTACGGCAGACACACTTCATCTGGAATGATGATGAGATTAGCCCCTGTGCGAGAAGGACATGCAAATTCGTGACGCCATCTGTAATTTTCTTTTCTGTTCAAACAAATCTGTGAGAAAATATATGTGGAGTACGAGCTGGGGAACATAACAAGCGGGAGGCTGAGACTCTGCATTCTGTCCCCAGAACGTACACACACACACACACACACACACAGACACACATACAGAGACACACACACAGAAGCACACACACAGACACACACACACAGACACACACAGAGACACACACACACAGACACAGACACACACACAGAAGCGCACACACACACACAGACACACACACACACAGAAGCACACACACA
>JAQHUG010000432.1:370273-413567 GCA_028555095.1 Dicrostonyx torquatus | reverse complement strand
GCCCGGCGGTGGTGGCGCACGCCTTTAATCCCAGCACTCGGGAGGCAGAGGCAGGCGGATCTTTGTGAGTTCGAGACCAGCCTGGTCTACAAGAGCTAGTTCCAGCGCAGGCTCCAAAGCCACAGAGAAACCCTGTCTCGAAAAACAAAACAAAACAAAACAAAACAAAAAAAAAGGTGAGCATCAGGTTAGCACCACCGTATGCCTTTAGGAAATAGGAGGTGGAGATCGCTAACACCATTTTTTTTTAACCTGTTACATTCTGAATCGTTGGTTTTTGGGTTGGTGTGGCATGTCCAAGAACAAGGAAGGCACATTAGAGGTTTCTTTAAGGAAGGGCTGACTGGGTTGCTTGTCTGTACAAAGAGAGGCATGACGATTCCCCTGTCAACTCAAAGACTTCATCCTTATGGCAGAAGGTGTCACTCTCTGGAGAGCTGCTCTAACAGGTTTTCCCCCTTTATAAACAGAGTCCAGCCGCTTTGGCCTTATCTGCTTGATTCGAAAATAGCTCATCAATTTAATAGCATTCAGGTTGTTTATGCACACACAAGGGCCTTTGAAAAGAACCCTTTTCATGTCGCCAAACAGGCATTTTGAAATCAACTAATTGGATGGTTGTCTGAATTCAACTCGTTGTTTTAAAAATAACCAGTTGTTCCACTGAATTACATTTTTTTACCCCCAAGCCAATTGGTGTGTGTAGACAGAGTTTGAGTCAATCCAGATGGCTGGCTGCATTTTTGACTTGAACTGACTGGATGTTTTGTGGTCAGATATATACAGCTCTTGATAGCCACTGGGGAAATGGGGTAGAAGGGAAGGAAGGTGTAGGAAAGTTAGGAGAAATTATATCAACAAAAGTTTCCATCTTGAGTGCTGTGGATTGCAGACATTTTCTGCAATCAATCCTCTTCTCCCCCTCCAAACACATGCATGCTTGCGCGCACGCACGCGCACGTACACACACACACACACACACACACACACACACACAAAGCACACACAAGCACGCATACACACACACACATGCATGCACAACACATAGTTAAGAAAACAGAAATAAAGTAATAACATCCCTCCGAGCTGGCTCTGCTCACGGCTGTGGGTCTTTTTTTTCTTTCTTTCTCTCCATGAATTTCTTCACTGCTTGGGTGGCCTACAGAGGGATTCTGGCAACTGGGCTACATCGCTTTAGCTCCCTCTCGGGCTGACTTTTCCTTCCTGTGGGGAGTGCTCCTTTGAGGGGCTCAGGCAGGACGAAGAGGGCTGTAGTCAAACCTGTACCCCTTAATTCCAAGCATGAGGCTGGACTCTGACCCATAGAACCACTTTTCTAGAGCACAGCTGAGGATTTCCTTAAGGGACATGACTGGCTCTGCCTACCCAGCCATGACGGCTAGGTTTTGAGAAATTTCAAGGTTTGTAGCATCAGGAGTCCCCATAATCAGCTGTCACATTCCGATGGCTAGATGCTTCCAGAGGCTACTTCTTGTGGACTTCTCATTCAGTTCTCTTCATTTTACCTTACAGGATGAAAATCAGGAGGAAGACAGACTGCCTCCTCCCTGGACCACTTCCACTTAAGTTTTTCACTAAGAAGGAAGAAAGAATTCTGTAAATGTCACTATTGAAACTATGAGGAGGGCAACTTCCAAAATGTCTGCCACTCTTTTGCCCTCAACAAATTCTGACTGAAGTGTCTGACCCAAACTCTATTGTCCACGTTGTACCTTTTCTGTCTGTGCCAAGGTCATTGTTTTGGGTAAAGCAAACAGCACCAGAAATATTATTATACCGCCCCCAACTTATCGCTCTCATCTAGTAAGTCTAAAATTGGCATGTTTTTCATGTCATTTGTCCTGCCTGCCTCTTTAAGGTGAGTATTGATTCCCTCAAGCTTTCCAAAGACATCTGGATAACATTCAAATGCTTTTGCCTTATGACATTTAAGTTTTCAAGCACCGCCACATGGGCTGGTTGGGGTTCTTTCTTTCTCTCCCTTCTATTTTAGACTTAAGGGATAGTTCAGTCTTCACTGCTGACCTGTTAAGTCACCTTGGGACCATTGCTTTATTTATCTGAATTACACAGGCTTTTTTATCAATATTATTGGGCAATAATCCATGCCTATATGGTCTGTCTCATTGGACTGTTGGGAAGAGCACTGTAAATAACTCTTAAGAGAGCACTTTGTGAGGAGTGTGAAGTCCTAAGTAGGAGACAGTTTAACTGGTATCGTGAGGCAGTTCTGAAAACTTGGCCCTTCCTTCAGATCGAAGTTTCATGTTAGGCGCTCAAATCACACACTATGAATGATTATTTTTTTTTTCTTTGCTGTCGTGGGAATTGAATCCACGGCGCCATGCACAGTAGGTGAGTTCTCTATTGCTGAGTTATATTCCCAGCCCCTGCCTTAGTTTTGAGGAAAAAAAAAAAGATGCCGCATTATTAGTATAAAGAAGTCCTGGCAGGGTTGATTTTTTTAAAAAAATCCCTATGATATGGTGAATATGTTAAAGTGTAACAGTCACATGTTTTTTATCCTGAGTTGAGCCTTTCTCTAGGCTTCTGAATTGTGGCCCAGGCTTCAGGTAGAAGGAACTATTGTGTTCACAGAAAGATATGCTGCTGATCTTTCACCTTGGGGTCAAGCACTGCACATTTCTGTGAAAATCCACCAAAGGACAATAGGCAATTCCATCCTTCATTCTTTGATCTTTCTCTTCAACGGGCGCAGCGTCTTCCATCCTTGAGTGATATAGGGCATTTGATAAGCCCCATATGGTCTACAAGCACACCGAATCCTGCTTTGCATTAGCATCTTGTCTGGCTGCTTGCATGTGATTAAATGACCTTTTTTTTTTTTTGCCATAGGAGGAGCGGTTAGACTGAGTAAAGGTGAACTTTTCGGTCCACATGTGGAATAAATGCTCTCCCTCCACACATAGAATATTAACTCAAATCCTGGCATTGTTTCCAGTTGTCAAAAACCATCCCTGGCCTTTTTCCTCTGCAGGAGAGTCACTGCACTGCCTCGCCTTAAGCAGAAGAAAAGGAAAGTAAACATGACATGATATTTCCATAAAGCAGTAAATTAGAAATGCTATGAGAACATGCGAATACGGCCGTGAAGTTTAAAACTGAGCTAAATCTGGCTGCGAGCTCAAGACTGAAGCTCTCCCCCCCCCCCCCCCCAAGTGAATTTGAGCTCCTGTAGTTACAGCCAGGAAACACGAGCCATTACTAAGGCTGGGAATTGAGACTAAGGCCAAAATACGGGCTGGAAATGTAATTGTAATTGGGGAGGCCAAACAACAGAAGTTCAACCCTGGGAACTGGCAAAGCAGATCAGTGTCTGAGAATCCCTCGGTCTGCGGCTGCTGAACACAGTTTAGCCCGCTCTCATGCCCTCTACAGATCTGTTTTGAAAGGGAAACCGGACAGTTGGAGGAGACCCTCTGGTGAGAATGGACTTCTTCAAACTGATAAATCTGAAAACCCTGCCCGATTTGATACTCCCTGAAAAGTGCCACTGAGGCAAACCTGGCAGTGAACGCTCAAGGAAAAATGCAAGATCTCAGTTATGCATTATTACCCTGGTGGCTAAAAGCACATATGGCTGAGAAACATGAGGACATGAATTTGGTCCGCGTCTCTGTACCACCAAGGCTTTACTACATGATGACTGCTCAATAACTCTGGGTCAGAAATGAGTAATGAAAATAATAAGAATAGCAATGTTTATGAAAGTCAACCTCGCTTGGATGCTTTTCAAAGTTCTAGCCTCAAACCTTAACGTGAAGAGCGAGAATGTGCTACACACGTTAACCTGCTTATCTTCAGTCTTCTTAAAGACTTTACATTTTTTTTTAAAAAAAGAGTTTGTTTTTATTTTTAATTATGTATACACATCTGTGGCTGAGTGAGGGTTTGTGCATGTGAGAGTGATGCCCACAGGGTAAAGAGCCAGCCTGCCTCCATCTTAGGCATCTTATAGTAAAGAGAAACTAGGTTCATTCCTGTTTTTTGATTAAACCTCTGGGATTAACAAGAGAACAATTGGATCCTGTGGACTTGGAATTAGAAGAGGTTGTGAACCATCCAGTGTGAGTGCTGGGAACTGAAGTCTGGTCCTCGCTAGAGCAGTTAAGAGCTGTTCTTTTTTTTTTTTTTTGAGACAGGGTTTCTCTGTGGCTTTGGAGCCTGCGCTGGAACTAGCTCTTGTAGACCAGGCTGGTCTCGAACTCACAGAGATCCGCCTGCCTCTGCCTCCCGAGTGCTGGGATTAAAGGCGTGCGCCACCACCGCCCGGCGGTTCAGTTTTCTTTATTGTGGCAATGACACTTGATACAAGCATTGCTCTCTTAATAGAATTGTAAGTGTACAATACACTAGTGCTAAATATACATACAATGTTGTATAGCAGATCTCCAGAGTTTGTTTATCCTGTTTGACTGAAACTACCCTGTTTCCCTTTCTTCTTAGCCCTTGGCAACTATAGTTCCACTCGGTGAATCTATGCATATTTGACTATTTTAGGTGTCTTATGCAAGTGCAACCATGTGATCTTTCTCCTGTATTAGTCTTTATTTTATGTAGCACAATATCCTTAAGGTTCATCTCTGTTGTCACAGGCAACACTGTTTCTTTTTTTCTTTATCATGTATATGTTATTCTTTATATATTCATCAGTAGATGTCACTCTATGTTGTTTCCATAACTTTTCCACTAAGAAAAATGATGAAGTAAACATGGGAGTGCCTAAACAGCTTTAGAATCCAGCTTTTTTTTTTTTGAAAAAAATAAAATGTCTGCATTTGTATGTGTGGATATGTGCATCTCTCTCTCTCTCTCTCTCTCTCTCTCTCTCTCTCTCTGTGTGTGTGTGTGTGTGTGTGTGTGTGTGTGTGTGTGTGTGTGTGTAACTGCAGCTCAGATGGAATCCTCTGTCTTCAGGCTTCCAGGTACTGGGATTATAAGTGCATGCCACAGGCCTGGAGAATTCTTTTGGATAAACAAGCACACACGGGTGAGGGCTCTAGCTCTATTTTTAGTTGCTCCAAGAACTTCCATACTGTTTTTCAGGGCTGCTGCACCAACAGCAGGGTACAAGTTTCCAACTTCTAACTCCTGCTATCTTTAGAAAAATCAGGTTTTGAAATCCTTATTTTGTAAAGTTAAGGCTTAGCCAGATAACGTCCTTTGACCAAGGTCACCGAGCTCGTGAATGACAGAGCTGGAATTTGGACCCAGGACTCTGTTTCTGAAGCTTAGTCCCATTCCATAACATTGTGATGCCTCTTTTGATCAATGTGTTGCAGCATAAGTTGAAGCAAGTCAACTGGAGGGTGAGAGTTGGAATTAACTAGGAGGTTGAAGTTGAAAGGAAAGGACAACAGAGGAAGAGCTACATTAGTCTTTGATTCCAGAGTTGCAATCTGTAAAAGTAAACACGCAGCAGGAAGTGAATCTGTGCATCACGCATTAAAGAAGAAGAGAAATAGCAGTATGTAAGGTTTATTTTGGAAAAAAGAAGTCCAGTTTTAGGATGGGCGGCAGGCTCAGTATAGCTCCAGCTCAATGTCTCCTCAATGCTATACACTTCCGACATCATTCAAAGACTGAATATGATATAACAGAGCATCAAGGACGGGTTAGATTAGATTCCGTGTACTGTGTTTACAGAAGCACAGAAACACGCAGTTCATTCATGAAGTATTGCCAAAGAAGGGATTGACATAGGTTTCTCAATAACGAAAACTAATAATGAACCTTCCAAAGAGTTTACTATCTTCATTCCCAAACACTTTAATAATCAGACCTCCACACAGTGAGTTTTAGATAAACATGATCTATTACCTTTACTGCTTTACAATCTTAAAGAGCAAATATCAAAGCCTCAGTTGTTTAAACCCCTTAATAAGTTAATTTAAAAATCTCTGATTTGGGCCAGGAGGCATGATAGTGCATGCCTGTAAGCCTAGCGCTCGGTAGGTAGAGGCAGGAGGATACCTAGCTCCAGGCTACCCTGGGCTTTGTAATGAGTTTGAAGCCAGCTGGAGCTACATAGCGAGGCTATGTCTAAAAATAAAAATCTCTGATTTAGACTTCTGGTACAAAAAAAATGGAATGGAAGTATGTCTGTTCATAACCCCATTCTTTCAGCACTGTTTGCAACAAAGCTATTCTCCTGCTCATTAGGAAATTATTGAGATTTTAATGTTGTTATGTAGTCCTTCAACTAAGAAAAACCCTGATCCACTGACAAATATTTCCTGAGGATTCCCTGTGGAGTCATTGCTGAGTTTGCGTTATGAGGGATAGATACATTCAGTCACACAGTCAACAGTATGTTCTGAGCGCCTACTACACTCTAGGTACTGTTTCATATGCTGGATACAGATGTGTAATATTCTCTCCCTGAAGGAGTTCCCAGTCATGGGAACACAGATGGTTAGAGGTAGGAAGCACCCTAGAGAGCATGTAGCCTCCAGCCTTCAATTTCCAGCTAAGGAAGATACAGTCCCTGACTCCAGGTTATCATGTTTAGGGGGACAGAACATGAACTGGAAATAAATTCTTTTCACTTCTGCTCTTTTGATTCCTCCAGTCTATTTGGGAAAACAGGCTATGTTCTTATTAACCTATTTCAAAACAATACCAGACAGAAAGCTGCTGACAAACCATCTGGTCTTAAGCGCCAGTTTACCAGGAGTTAGAGAACGGCTAGAGACATCCAATGGAGTGTAAATCTTCTGAGTAATGACATTCAATTGATTTATGGAAGGAGACTTGCTATGCTTCTGACAAGTAGTGAGGATGAATGAGATGAAGGCATTCCAGGGAAGCAGCCCTTCCCTCTGGATCTTATCATCTTGCTTTAAGGAGTTACTTTTTGGTACACAGGCTAGCATCTCTTTCATTTATAAGGAGAAAGTGTTATATAAAATATGGGAGAAATAATTGATAAAAATAAAATGTGAAGGCAAGGGAGTTCATAATTTACAGCAAGTTCTTATGAAAAGCAAGAACTCACACAATCCATATTTCCTTTCTCTCTAGAATTTCTTGAAGTGAGCCAGAGGGCATTATACATATGTGATAATTTAGAAGAAAGGTCTTTTAGAAATGTATCTCCAAGTAGACTACCTATTATAGGGAAAGATTTCTGTGTTGTGATGTCAACAGGAATACTCATAAGAAGGGATATGGTCTTCTTTTGTAAAGGAAAATACCACAGGGCTTTATTGAAAAATAATTATGAGCCTGGCACATGCCTTTATCCCAGCACTGGGGACGCAGAGGCAGGCAGATCTTGGTGAGTTTGAGGCCAGTCTAGTCTATAGACAAAGTTCCAGGATAGGCTCCAAAGCTACAGAGAAACCCTGTCTCAAAAAAAAAAAGAAAAGAAAAAATTATGAAATAATGACCGTGGGCCAAAGTATTGTTCATACTGGGGCAGTATATAGTACTTTGAACTCCCTGTACAGGGGTAGCACTTTATCCTTATTGCTCTTCTACCTGAAGTTAACAAGTAGTTTGGGAAAGTCAAATAAAAAAGTAATGCAAAACATACGGGCATTTCAAACAATTATTCAACTCATCAGTAGGGCTGACTTGTGTGCTTGTAAGTGGCAGCAGTATCAACATACTATCAAAATTGCTCATCATTGATCTAGGTGTGGTGGTACACAACTGTAGTACCAGAACTTGGGAGACTGAGGCAGGAGGATCAGTAGTTTGAAGTCAACCTCAACTACACATCGAGTTTGAGGTCAGCCTGGACCAAAAAGTAAAATAAAATAGTTTTTTTTGTTTTGTTTTGTTTTTACCAAGGACTCCAAACCTTTGTACCTAAATGTATCACAGACTAGCAGTAACAGTGGACATAAGCAGTACAAGTACTTGGAGTTTACTTGGAGGAGCACTGGATTAGAGGAAGCACAGTGAAGAACTGGATGAACTTCTGTTTATCTAACAGGCTCAAGTTGTCCTGAAGATACAAAGTAAGCATGTGTTTGGTTCACTATGTGGCAAGCAGAGAGTTTCAAGTGTTGGCAGCAAGTGGAGCCTGGGCCTGGTTGGGGGAATATGGAACAATCTTAACCTTTGGCTCCAGGTTCCGGTCAGACTGGGTTGACAGTTTCTATTGGATAATTTTCATAATAACTGGAGTTAGGTGTGCTCCTGAAGATGCCCGTGTCCTACAATATGCTGCTTATAAAACGTTTATTAGTATGCATGTATACTTTTATGTCGGGGGTGCATCTGCACATCTCAGCACACACATGAAGGTCAGAGGACAACTTGAGAGAGTTGGTTCACTCTTGCCATCATGTTGGTCTAAGGGAACAAACTTAGATTGCTAGGCTTGGAGGCAACTGCCTTGACGTGCTGAGCCATTTCACTGGACCTGTGATACGCTACTTTGGCAATGCCCCCCCGCCCCCCCCCCGCCCAGCTTAATACTGTGAATGCGACTTGGGATGTGGGATGGGAAAGGTTATCAAAAGTATTCATTGTTGTCGATAGCTATTGATGTCTTTTTATATGTGGCAGGAACTAAGAGTGGACATGGGAGGGAGCAAACATGGTAAGAGGTTAAACTTTCAAATGCCAGGGGGCTTTTTGGAGAATCAGATCTCAGAGCCAGAAACCCAGAAAAAAATGTACTGAAAGAAAATTACGTAAAAATTCTATGAAACAAGCATTAAGATTCATATATTACATGCTTGAACCATTGTAAAGTTTGGTTCACAGTAATTTAAAGCAAAATAAAGCATGTAGGAATGCCATACAGCATATAAAGTTATGCCTTGGGCAGGACTAGTATTTGAACTTAAAGCTACCATGCTTTCAATTGCTAAACTACAAACCACTCAAATATTCACACACACACACACACATTCCTATGTAGAAGCAACAAAATACTAGAAGTTCATATAATATATCTGTCTAATTAAAAGTCAATAGACTAAAGGCATGAAGAGATATGTTAGGAGTCAAGATCAATATTCCTTTATGCAAACAAAGACAGAATAGAATCATTTTAGTTGTAGTAATCAACGTGATGCCACAAATCAAAATTTCAGCACTTTTATTTTCAAGACTTAGATGCCAAATTCGAAGAAGCTCAGTATATTTTATGGATTTAGTGAGGACAGAGCACAGTCCCCAGACTGAGGCGAGGCTATACATCCACAACTCACAATGTAAGGATCTCAGTCACATGTATTAATTTTCCATACACATGGAGCCCAATTCTGCCTGAGATTATTATGCAATTTTCAGAATGACTTGAAGTCTTTCAACTTACAAAGTTACCATTGACATCGTGCTGGCCTGCTGGCTGAGATGGATGAATGAACACTCTTTCCCAAAGGACTATAATTCATCCTCTGATCATAGCTTATACATTAGGGAGAATTGGGATCAGTGTGCCTGGCGCCTCCCCTTCCCTCTGCCCCACAAAGGGCTCATACACTGCAGGCGAAGAGGAGACAAAGTGGCTGTGTGCCATCTAGCTCAGAGGTGTGGCTCAGGAGGTGGTGACTGTGTGCAGCAAGCAGCCTAACATATAAGCAACTGTCTACATGATGTGATTTCAGGTGCACCAAAAAAGGCCTCATTGCCCCTCAGTTTAAACACTCCCTTCCCACTGGCGGATGCCTGGAATTCCAGAGTTTTTAGAGCTCTGTTCCTTTGGTTTAAAGCTTTGATCCCTGTTGAAACACTTGTACCCCTGGGTGGGCAGCCCCATTATATATCCTATCACCCAGATACACTGAGATCCGACGCACTTTAAAGTTTTCTCCTCTGACAGCAAGTTTGAGAGTGAGGTTAAGAGCAGATGACAGACACTGTGTACCTGAGAGGGACGGGGTGGGGTGGGGGGACACGACGACCATCACCTGGGGGGAGGGAGGGGGCAGAGGAACTGGGCCCAAGACAAATAATGTGTGCGTGTGGCCATATGCATGGCTGTGTATGTGCTCCTCCCATGGCGGCAGCTGTTGAACACCCTTCCTTAACCCTCTCCCAGAAAACTTGATTTATGCTGCCTTTGGAGCCATGGAACCAGACTCTCCTCCCTGCTACAGCAAGATAATAGCTGCTGGCTACAGCTGGGAATTCTCGAATTCTTTCAGACTGGAGTCCAGGAGCAAAAGGTGAAGAAAAGTTCTTCTGGGCCTGCTGTGCTAGATAGCCTTCCCTCAGGGTCCAACGGGGGGGGGGGGGCGTCCAGCCATGCTATCTAAACACTTTCAACTGGGCCTGAGAGCACAGAGCCGTTATTGTCCAAAGGGAACACTGTTTCAACCGGCATGTCCTTTTGTATCTCCACCCTGATTATCTCTCTGCTTTTCTCGCGGAAGAGTTCCGAGGAATCACTGACAAAGGCTGACATGGAGAAGGGAGCTTGTCTTGCATGAGGTAAGACAGTTGCCGGTGTAAAAGAGAAAATAGGGTTTTTGTCACCCACCACCACCACCACCACCACGTGCACGAGTTTTCTGTTTCTCGTTTTTTTTTGAGACAAGGTCTCACTGTGTTTCCCTGGCTGGGCCTGAACACCTGGGCTCAATCCGTACTTCCACCTCAGCCTGTGGAGTGGCTGGGGACGATAAACACACACGCTCTGCCTTTCCTTGCTTTGGAAACTCGACCTTAATAATCACCTATCTCTGTAGCATGTAACAAAATAAATAAAATAATGTAAGAGAGTCTACACATTTGTATACGAATGTCCTTTCTTTCTTTCTTTTCTTGTTTTGCAAAGCAAGCCCTTGTGCAAGCTAGGCCAGGGCTTTTCCACCACTCACATCCCCCAGCCCCTGGCTAAAGATTATCCGGAGTAAACTTTTTCAACCCTGACTAAGCAGTGGGGATGGCTGCCTGTGACATTTCTGGAAGTGTTTCTGACAGAGAAGCCTTTTCCACAACGTCCATTTCAGTGCCTGAAATTCCACTGTGAGAGGCATCACTCCGGGGACTGGAAGGTTAGAAGCCTTCGAGAGGCACTTAGAAAATGGACGCGCTCTTTCGTCCAGACAAGGTTTTCTTTTTTTTTTTTTTGTATTATTATTATTTTTTTTAAAAAAACTCTCCTCTTAGCTTGGTTAAAAGCTGTGAAGTAGGTGCTTGGAGTGGGAACAGAAACTTCCAGGCTAAAGAAATAGTTCTCCAGCCTCAGGGGCAGTCTGTCCCCTGCCTTAGCCCTCAGATCCTAGACACCCACATTTAAACCTACTCAGTTTGCTGTTTCTTCATATTTCCAATACTATTTAATGTTTTCGTCAAACTCGCTCATATTTTCCTGAACTGGGCACCTAGCTTTCTCTCGACAAAATTCATGAGATGAACGCACTGATTGTGTGTATTATCACCCACTGAAATAAAGCATTTGACAACAAACCCAAGTTCATGCGTCCACTGCCTTGACTCCAGGGATCGGCACTTCCCTCGGGAAGCAGTGCTTTAGTTCCGACAGAGCATGCTATGTATAAAAAGCACATATTCAAAGGGAGGCATGGTCACTTTTTTTTCCAGGTACTCAGTACCCAGTAGTTGAAAACAACTGTTGCCTTTGTAGTTGGTTGCATGAGCTCTGGAAGATCA
Organism: Dicrostonyx torquatus; assembly: GCA_028555095.1. Taxonomy (NCBI): domain Eukaryota; kingdom Metazoa; phylum Chordata; class Mammalia; order Rodentia; family Cricetidae; genus Dicrostonyx; species Dicrostonyx torquatus. Next base: position 401,945 of record JAQHUG010000432.1, on the reverse strand, counting down.
TGAATTTATGGGAGGTCATGTCTTCCTCTGCGAGGTCATGAAATTCAATCAATGCTTGCCTCCCAATCTGCCCTTTGGTCACAGGGCTCCACAGGTGGAACATATCAAACTCACCAGCCAAATTAGGACTCTTAATTGGTGTTTCTTTTAAAGTGGATATGTCATTTGTCAAATGTTCAATGCAGGCGCAGGCCTAGCCCCAGGCGAAATTATGAAGTAGGAGAAGAATGCCAGATACATAGGCACCACTCAATGTTTGTTGAAAAAAAGGGGGGTGGGGGTAGTGAATAAGCCCTCCGTCCTTGACTCCTTTCTCCCCAACTCCCACAGGTACTAGATCAGTATGCACTTTTAATTCTATCTCCTAAATATCTCTAGGACATTTTCCCTTTCCCAAACTTCCCTGCCACAGGCCTTGATCATTTCTTGCTGGTATTGGTTTCACAGCCTCTTAACTGGTCTCCTTGCTTCCAGGCTTTCCCCCCCTTTCAAATCATTCTCTGAAACAGTGCTGCAGAGATCTTTCAATAAGACAAATATGATCGTGTCACCCCTATGCTTACAATTTCCTTAAGTGGTTGCCCAGACTCCTGTGCAGCCCTCCCAGCTGCACAATCTGGCCCTTGCTCGCCGCTCCCTCCTGCCTTAGCTCTTTTAACTCCTCAGCCTGAAATCATTACTCGCACCTCCCACTCTCCAAATGGGCCATGCCAGGGCCTCTCCTCTTTGTTCCCCCTGCTTCCTTGCCTGGGCACCCTTCCCCCAATCTTTTCTCACCTCAGCTCCTACTGGGCTTTCAAGTCCGAGTTTAGGCCATCAGCTCTTCTGGGACACTTTCTCTGATCCATCCGCTCAGCCCTTAGAACTCTATCTTACCACTTAACACATAATGTGTTAACATTTTGCTTCCTTGGCTCCCCATAAGGTTTGTAACTCTTTGAGGTCAAGTAGTACAGGATAATTTTGTGTCTCCGTTTTCTGTTTGGGTCCCATGGAGTCTAGTGCATAGTAGGAATTCGAATATTTGTTACTGAATGAACAAATGAAGACCTGAATGAATTCCTCAGTGACCTTCATATTGCTTTGTCTTCTCAGTCAACATATTCAGGACACAGACTCTCCCCCGCCATGCCTATTTATCTTTCTGTTTCTCCAAGCATACTTCTGACTAGTAAAAAAAGGAACACAATCAGACAACAAACTAGTTCACACTGAGATATTAAAGTCTTTTCATGATGGAAATCCTGAGTTCCCGTTATGTACAAGACACTGGGCTAAGCTTGTTCTCTGTGTGTGCACATGACTGGAGTCACAAAGAGAATCAATCCGATGGAATGATCCCTTCTTCGTTGCACAGAGGTAATGATTAGATGTGTTTCCTTCTCCAAGAGGTGTTTGAGTCTCAAAGAAATGTATTTCTAATGGTGAGAATTAAGTAAGAGAATTGGGGATTGGCATCCAGGAAACCTTCCAAATAGGGTTCTACTCCAGGTATGAAACAGACTATGGCTTAATGAATTCAGTCTTTAAAATGATTTCCTAATGAGTTACTCTCACCAGCTGTACTTTGGTTTTATGAGCGTTGCCCATGAACTATCCTTTCAGGGATTATGATTTACCTGGGGATTACGATCAAGTGCCTTAAAATATATATATATATATATATATATATATATATATATATACATATATTTTACTTTGTGTGGGTCTACTGAATCAGACCCAGCAAGCTACAAGGGCTTCCATACCTTTTAGGTACAAAGATGAGCCAGGCTGTGAAATCCAGAGGTCCCCAGCTGCCTATTTGTGGATTGGCTTTGAGAGCTGCTTGGGAAAAGGGTTCCTAGGAAGCCTTCTGAGAACAGAAAGCAGAACAAGGACATGGATTTTGTGCTTAGGAAGCCTTGTGTGGGTTCTGGTTGCCAGAAGGTGTAGGATCTGGGTGGGAGAAGGCCTAGTGTCGAAGCGGGTGTGTGTATGTGTACCTAAACCGCGGACCTCCACCCCACTCCAAGGAAGGATGTAGAGCTTGCAAAAAGCCGAAAAGGAAAAGCCCTCCCGGCTGTAGACCGATGGGAGGCGGGAAGGAGGAGTGAGGCTGGGGAACTTCTCCCAGAGCCAGTCAGAGGGGACGGCTGCTGAGAAACCAATCAGCGTGCCAGAGCCTGCAGCCCCTCTGCAGTAGTTATGCCAGAGCGCCCAGTGTAGAGCAGCGGCGAGCGAGTGGCAGGGCAGGGCTGCAGGGAGCCACCGCACACGCTCCACACTCCTCCCGCGCCTCTCCCGCCAGGTTTGCCCGCTGTGGTAAACCCAGTCTCCCAGCTACGCTTCCCGCCACGCCCCGCATCCCGCAGGCCAGCAGCCACACGACCACGCTGCCGTCCCCCAGGCAGCGCGGCTCGCCTCGCCCCGCCCCGTCCCTCCTCGCCACGCCCACAAGGCTCCGCCCCGGGCCGCCCTGCGCCGCCAAGCGGTTCCCGCCCTCGCCCAGCGCCCAGGTAGCTGCGAGGAAACTTTTGCAGCGGCTGGGTAGCGGCTTGTTTCTTGCTCTGCAGGACCACTGCCAGACTTGCTAAGTCCCAGCACCGCTCCATCTCTTATTGCCACTCTCTCGTGCTCTCCTCGCTCCCCCGAGAAGCAGGATGGCCGGGACCGTGCGCACCGCGTGCTTGCTGGTGGCGATGCTGCTCGGCTTGGACTGCCTGGGACAGGCGCAGCCCCCGCCGCCTCCAGACGCCACCTGTCACCAGGTTCGCTCTTTCTTCCAGAGACTGCAGCCCGGACTCAAATGGGTCCCGGAAACCCCTGTGCCAGGTGAGTAAGGGGTCCCTTGAGCGTCCCCCGCGCTCAGTGGGAAGCCAAGGCGCGCGCGGTGGCTCTTCCCAGAGCGTGCTGCGCTAGCCGAGAGGCGCCGCGGCCGTGCTCTCTGCTGCTGGGTACCTGGGAATGGTCGCTGTGCCTGGGGCCTGGCCCGGTCTACTGAGGGAGGGAAGCAGAGTGTGTGTGGACTCTCTCCACATGCCCCGGGCTCACGCTGCTGTCAGGGAGTGTGCAAGCCAGAGCAAGGGACGGCGGAGATCGCCTTTCAAGCGCCCATTTTTGGGGAGGGCGGGAAGGTGGGAGCTGGATCCCCTACGGTTCTAGCAAACCAGCTTCACAACGTGGAGACGGTGATTCGGGAATTTATCACCCTAACTCACACGTTCTGCCTTAGCTGGACCCGCAGCTCTGGCCATACTTTCTCCACCGTGTGTTCCCCATGCCTTCCTTTCCCTCGTCTGGGTTCCCGAGGCTGGCCGGGCCCAAGTGCAGGCAAAGTTAAGCACAAATCTTTGAATCCACAGGGGCTAGTAAAGACCCACTGAAGGAAACTTTTGAGTAGGAGGGTCCCCTAAAATGTGGAAGACTGAGCCTTTTCCTTCGAAACAGCTTCTCTTATCTAGGGTTGGCAAAATTTCTTTAAAAATCGGCGGTGCTGGCCTGCGGAACGCGAGTCCAAAGACGATTTAACTCCTCCCCTCCCAAATTCATTTGCCTTGACAGGCTGGACCCTGAAGAGGAGAAGATTTTAGGCAGAGGAAAGTTTCTGGGCGCCTGCCTTTTGTTCTGCACAATCAGGTCGTTCTGTAAGGGCTATTTTAACCTTAGCTAGGGGCTGCCCCTGTCAACAGATGAATATTAATGGACTTGTGTGATTGACTGTCCAGAGGTTGGGGTCTTAACGCCGGCCTTAGAATCCGATCAGGACAAGTTGCTACACTAACAATATGGGCAGGAAAAATAGGTTTCAAAAAGATTAATTTTTCAGAGGTGCGCTCAGAAGAAACCGGCCAACCGTCTTCGAACACCGTGAGACGTTTGTGGTCTCCAGGGTCTCTTTCCAGCCAAACGCCCGTCCCGCGCTTGGGAGAGATTGGGAGCGAGCCTAGCCACAACTTGGCTGGTGGCTCTCAACAAGTCAGGGAGGCGGGCCGGATCTTTGGACCAAGTTGTGAATGCGGATGCGCGCCTTGTGGGCGCTGCCAGGGAGCGTTCACTGGCAGGAGGTTACCTAGGCAGCCAGCGCGCCCTCAGCCTTTTCTTTAGGTTGATGAAAAGAGCCTAGCGAGCCTGCTGTTTAGTTGCAAAGGTAATTGGTCACCCTTTTTGGTGACTGAAATGCACTTGCGCATATGTTAAACACTGCCTTGCAGGATATCGCTCTAAGGGAGGGTAGAACTACCTCTTCCACTGTTAAGTCTTAATAACGTACCACGTGGGCGTGTGCAAGAGCTGTAAGGGGCAACCTATGAATCAGTTCTACAGAGCTGAAACAACAGGCGAATCTCTCTCCCCTGGAAGTGCCATGGTAATTAGATTGCTAAGGCTAGAGAACACGCTTTTGTTGATAATGTAAAAATTGGTCCTTACAGACTGAGCCCCCACAAGATGAACTAGTCCAGGTCGGGCAGCATTTGGCTGATGCGAAGTGGGGAAGTAAAAAATGGTGCTTAAAGAAGGGGAGGGGGGAAACCAGAGAAAAGTCCATCCAGATACTCATTAGCAATCCCCTTAAGCACATGCACACGCGCGCGTGTGCGCGCGCGCGTGTACACACACACACACACACACACACAGAGCGGGGGGGGGCGAGAGAGGCTTGCGCGCACATACAGAGACGCGCGTGCCTGCCTTTCTCCCTCCTTCCCCCCAGCTCTCTGGCTGCCTGCCTCTTTGCTACATCTGTATAAAAGTATTGGGAGGGCCCACACACTGTGTCTATGAGAGCTGGCCAGGACTTGCTTCCTGCCTTTCGTGCTTCCAGCCTAAGGATGATCATACTTATAGAGACTTATTCATAATAGAGATTTTTTCCTCTATTATTTTCGAAACTCCAGGAGAAAGCACTTTTTCAGGTCCCCCCCCCACATAAACTCAACACTTCAGTTATTTAACAAAATTAAATGGTGGCCAGCACCTTCTACACAGCAGGTATGAAAACAAGTCCAAATTTCAAATATGGCGATATCCATACAACTACCCTGTACCCGTGGACTTTTTTTTTTTTTTTTAACTATGGCAGTACAATGTTCAGATTCTCAGACCTGGTACAAAACCATTTGTCCTGAATTACAGTTGGGCAAATATGGATGATGTCGATGGGGAAAATATGGTGCAAATTCTAATGTTCGAGTGTGGAAAGAGCTCATCAGTATTTCAGAGAAGAGATGATAATGGCAGACTGAATACAATGGCAAGTGTGTAATTTCAAAGCGAATAAATGTGTAATTTGCTGCTGTCGTTCACTGGTTAGAAATTGAAAGAGAGCTGCAAATTATTTGATAGTTATGAACCATCACAGTGACCGCTCGACTCACCCCCCCCAATCTATAGTTTAAGCCATGTTCAGTTTATCTGCTGCACTGTCTTAACTGCATTAAAGCCTTCTTTGTCCCAGATAAAATGAGATTCCGTCCCACTAAAGAGAAATCCTCAAGAATGTCCTGTTTCACGGAAGGGGCACATTTGGGATTGACTGCTAACTTTGGCCATTAGTAGAATTGGGTTAGAGTGGATAAGGTACATTTCTTATGCTAATATGGATGAGACTAAACGGCATTTGAAATCACCCAGCCTAAAAAATAAATCACTGGTGCTGAAGAACTACCCCAGACTTCTACAAAGCTGGCCTAAACCCTTCCAATCTCATGTTCCCATTGCTTTTAGAGTGTTCAAAGGCACTGGATAGCCATTCTAAATAGCATGTTCCTCAAATCCATGAATCTCTTCAGACCCCACTTCTTTTTTTTCAAGGATTTGTAACTTGGAAAGCACTGCAGATGGAAACCAGGCCCACAGAGTTAGTGCTTGGCAGGGAAATCCATATAACTGCCTTTCAGTGCAGCTCTTTTGCCCTTATTTAATTTAGAAAAATTCAGAAAAGAAGCCAATGAGCTCATAAGTCTAGATGTTTATTTTGTTTTGCTTAACCTACCCACAGGCGCAATCAAGAATGGATACAATTTTAGGCAGGGGAAGTGAGCTAGTAATCAGACAATGATGTTTCCAATTGTCTCAAGGGAATGTTATAGAAGTCTGAAAAAAATTCCTCTAAACAAAAATCAAGTGTAATTCACTTTATGAATGCCATATACCACTTTTGTGGGGGGTGGGAGTTGCAGGGGGCAGATGGGAATGAGAAAATCAAACAAACCATGGTAGTGTTGTAACTCCCCTAAGATGGAGTGATCTTGCCTTGGAGAGGGCCTTGGAAAGTGCTAGAACTGATCCAGAAGGCCGACTGCACCTATGGGTAAAAGGCAGCCTCTGAAAGCCAAGGTCGACTTGGAGTTTCTTGAAACTGATGAAACAGAAAAATACAAAGTAAAATTTTTGAAACAGAGTTTATTTTTAAATGTGTGTGTGCTCGTGTGTGTGTGTGTGTGTGTGTGCATGTGTGTTTACTATGAGAACTAGCAACCATATCTGTGTTGCCAGCTGTGGTTCTCCAATTATTTTGAAACAATTAGCAGTCCTAATGTTTGGGCACAAGAATGAGAATTGAGGCGGGGGAGGGTTTTCTCTCCACTGAGATTACACTAGACACGTGAGCACGTGATTTGTCAAAACTTTTCCAAAGTTGTACTGCTGTGTGCTTACTTAGCGGAGTTTAGAGAATTCTTTCAGATGAGCTCTGAATATATATACATATACATATATACATACATATATACATATATATATATATATACACACACACACATATTGCATAAACTCTGACTGAGAAGTGCTTCGAAAGAGCCATGGATCTGATGGAGAGGGCTGCTGATTGGTGGGGCTCCTTGACAGGCTGAGTGTTAGGTGCTGGGGGTGCAGTGAGGAGTAAGATGCAAGCCCTTTTGTCAAAGGGTTTGCAGTGTAGTGGGGGAGCACACAAGTAAACAGGCTTCCCAGGAAACTTGTAGGATTAAATAGGGTGAAAGGGGCTAGAAAATACCTCCAGGAAATTGGCTGAAATGGTCACAATAGGCAGCCTGGGCAAGGGAAAAGAACTGAAGAGATGAAGTGGGAGATAGGGAGAAGTCTCTTAATAGAGCCTCCATCTTAAAAAGAGACAGAAGACAGTTTTTGATGGATGCTAGATGACACAGATGGTGTCAGTTTTGCAATGTGTTTTTTTTTCTTATGAGCTAGTAGATTGTATCCAATATTTTGATGCAATATTTTTGAGCATTCTGTTGCTTCCATCTTTAGAGTTGCAATGTTTGCTGTTCACTGTAGCCTAGGAAAAGGCTGCTTATTACCAACCTGGGAGAAAAGAGTCCTGGATTTGTCTCCTATGAGACAAGACAGAAAATATGTTTTCTCTTTAAATGGCAGCTATCAATGACCATGCCAACTTTAGTGTTTGATGCATATACAAAGGCATGGGTCTTAAGAGGGATCTTATTACTCATTTCTAAGAAAATTGAAGATAATCACTTATAACTTGTGCACATGATACATCATTTGGAAAGAATTTCACTGGGGATCATGTTGCTCAACTAAAAAGTTCTGGCGTGCTGAATTTGTACATTTTTGTGAATGCTTCCTTTTACTCTGATCTCTAGCTTTTTTCTGCATATGGTTATTTGTATGTTTTAGATTATAAGCTTCTTAAAGGGAAAGCTCTTGATTTGAGCAGTGCTGAGCACAATGCTAAGCACTATACACAATTTGGTTGATAATTAACAACAATAGAATCTCTAGATCATTAAGTATTTTATATGAGCTCCCACATACTTTCTCAGGCTTATTTTAAAAGGTTAAGCCCAGTGTTGTAGTTCATTATGAGGGTGTGTAGGTAAACTTTTTAGTCTTTATGTATTTTGGCTGTAGACTGATCCAGGCTTATTTCAGCTATCTGCTCTCTGTTAATAACTGGTATGGCTTATTAATGGTGAATACCCAAAGAACAAATTGAAGTCAGCAGCATTGTTATGCCTGGATTAGTATAGTTAAAGATCAACAATTATTATAGCACATAAATTGTAGGACCTCTCTTAAAGCAAGTCCTCTTTGATTTAATGTCAACTAGACCTTCTTGTTAATGTTGGTATTACCATATTTGGAAGTTCAGCTAGGAGACATGCACAGACCTGTCAAAGCACCTCATGGGTTTCTGTAACCTGGGATCAGAATTCATGTGCAGGTTCAACTCAAGAGACTGTTCCAAGAGCCAACATTTGTTGAGCTCTAGCTGAGCTTGTAAATGGGTTTGATGTTTCTGGTAATCTAGGGTCTAATGGGAAGTATGGGCAGAAAAATTCTCTAGTCATTTGCCCATATTTAGCAGTGTGTCTGGCTTGAAACGGGATCTCTCTAGCACTCCATTAAGAAATGAACATCAGAAAATAGAATCCAAGTCATGGTTCCCCAGACTAGCTTTAGACAGCATTAAGTAACAGGAATTTACCTCCTGAACTATAATGGCAGAGAGAACATGGTTCAGAAAGCAGGGTGATGATGGGCATATCAGCAGAGAAAGTGCATTTTGAAATTCTGTGTGTGAGTGGCGAGGCACCCACTGGAACACCATGGGCCCACAGGGAGATACTTTTGAACATACCAAGTAAAGAAACTTTACTTCTTTGCTGCAAATTAGGCCAACTCAGTATCACATATCCAACTGATAATTATCAGAAATTCTTATCATTTTTAAAAATAACAACAACAAAAATAAATCCAAAGTGATTATTAAGAAAGACATTTTTTGCTTTGGCTTCTCTTTGTGTGGAGATGTGCAAAGCTGAATTCGAGAATTTGTGGTTTTCCTCATGAATAACAAGGGAGTTGATGCATTTCTAGTGTTCTGAACAGTTAATTACTTCTAGAAGCTGAAATTATATTTATATGCCAGATTAGCAAATCTACTAACCTCTTTGAAGTGTTCTTAATAGGCTTATATTGATAAATAATTGATAGAAAGGGAGATAAAATATAAGTGAAAGTGGCGATAAAAAGGGATAGGGAAGTCAAACCTATTATAAAAGAAACTTCTACCCATTGAATCCATTCACACACTGCCAGATAAAAGTTGTTCTCTAAAAGAGTTTCTCTAAAAAGGTTATAGTGTTTAAAATACTATCTTTCAAATTTTCTACAATTTGTACAATGAGAAGATGGAGAGTTTGAGGGTCAAATTTTCCATGACCCTTTAGAATCTTCCTTTTGAAAATAACTAGAAATCCTGGTTACAGCAAACTTTAGGTACAGTTTCACAGGTATTCCTATCACAAACCCATAATCGCCTTTAGCTTAGGAATTACATGGTATTCATCTTTGTATCTGCACTTAGTGTAAACAGTAGGGACTATTACATATTTATTGGCCAAATGAATGCAGTTAGAATGTATTAGAAAAAAATAACATTTCAATAAAGTCAACGTTTAAGTATTGATTTAATTGTACCGAGTTTTCTAAAAAGGAACCACCTTTTCAGGTTAAAAAAAAATCCATCTGTTGCCTAGGTAAGTACAAAGGATGTTGGTTTAATTCAGTTGCTTGCACTTTAATTCCCTGGAAGAAGCAGACTAGCCAGCTCTTATAAGAGGTAAGTATTTTGTTCTTGTTTCCAAGGCAATTCTATGTAATTTAAAGATAACGTTATACACATATATAAGTTCATGTCTTTCTCTTTACTACGTAGATCTGTCGAATTTTGATTTGTGAAAGGTTTTGATTTGCCATAAGGTGTCAGCTAACGATGTACATGCTGGTGGGCAGTACTCTAGTTCCTGTTGCACCTACTGCCGTTTTTCCAGCATACCCAATAAGCTGTCCTAAGACAAACTGATTGTAACGAGGTTTGTCCCCAATGCTTACCATTTCTTGCCCATGGCATGAAGATTGATGAAGTTGTGTCTAAAAGGACATATTCCAAAATGAATTTTTTTTCAGGATGAGAATTTTTATCGGGTAGAATAAAATAATTTGCATAGTCCCTTCCTTAATTCCAGTTCCGTCTCCTGTCTCTCCAACCACTGCATGCTTGGTATTGGTGCAGTGCATCATGACATCCTGAGACTCTCCGTTGCTCTTTATCAACCTCTGCTTTGCATAATTGAAGCTGAGGGGCAAATGGTGAAGAGAGGAAGAGTTACAATGACAGACATAGTGAGGAGATTAAAAGCTCACATTCTGGTACATATCAGAATATTAACTAGCATATGACAGGCAGAAAGAACTGGAAAACATTTGAATGTAGAATTGCATGTATTCAGGGATAATACAGAGAGACGCCACGAGTGCATATATAGCCTAGAGTATTTTAGCACTCTTCTTTCTTCATATCCATGACTTTGAAGTGTAGAGCTAATTCATGACCTCATCGATATCTAATGTTCACTGAATGCATGGGCCATAGTTTGAATCAAGATATCCTCTAGACTGGTGAGTAGAGTGCCTCGTACAGAATTATTATTGTAATTAATTACATAGTTAACCAACAGGAATGAACATAAGAATACACATTTGAAGACAGAGTCCTGACTTGACTACTGTCCAGTGAATGCATAGTATGTCATGGAACGATAAATTCCCTGAGTACATGGTTGTCTAAACTGCTTTGCAGCAGAGAATGAAGAAAGGATGGTGATGTTGCAACACACACCTATTCTCTCTGGCCCTGGGAATCCCGTTGGCCCAAGAAGATTGAAGAGGATGTGACACAGAGATTTTTCTAGCTGTGGTGTTATCTAAATGTGGTATTTGAATCTGTATATACATATATATATATATATATATATATTATACATATTTACATTGTTATTTTGACAGCCATAGTTAATTGTGTCAGGAGAAGTTTGTTGTTGCTCTTAGGAGTGGGTAGACTTTCACAGTCATAGCTTACATTTATGTTTTGAAAGCTGCGCTCTACTCTAGCTCATGTCTGCACAACACAACTACTCATGAAGCGTCTACAAGTTCTCAGATCCGGGGACTGGCCTGGTTCCAACATGCATGTATGTGCACGTGTTCCATTTGTATTTTGCATACACACAGATGATATAGCTCCAACTCAAGCAGGGTGTGTCCAACGTGGAGCTTGGTGGTCACACGCACCTGTGCCCTACTTTGGCAGCTCAACACAAAATTATCAAATGACTCAAAACATTATGAGATTTTTTTTTTGATAACTTGATCATGAGTCTTGAGCATGAACTTTATAGATGATGACATCTTGTCATAATGTCAAAAGGTTGGACATGTCTGATGGAAGATAAGCCTAAGCCTCAGTGGGAAGAACTAAGCAAGATAGCTTTCCACAGATCAAATCAAATGATTTCTACTTGGATTGGCCCCAAATTGTTGCTGTACCAGTTTCCACTGATCCAGTTTCATCCTTTTTCCAAGTGTGGAGATGTGATCTTCATTAAGTAGCTACCATGAACGCATACTATGAAGTTGCTTCATTCTGGAGGACTACTTCTAGCATTGGTAGTATTGGATGTGAATGTGGCCCTGAAGGCGCTTTCCCAGCTGGATTTCTGAGACTGTTTGCACTGGGGAAGATGTATATGTGCTTTCAAAAACAGACGGGACCTCACAGAAAAGAGACTTACTAATAATGAGCTTTCTATGCTAGCTCTATATTAATATTTAATTGTGATTCATTCAGGCATTGTTTCAACCCACAGTTATTGAGCACAGATTTTGTGTCAGGATGTAGGAGTTGATGAATAAGATAAAAGTTATTGCTAACAAGGAGTTCCCTACCTAGTGAGAGTCAGGCAAGGAGAACTTTGATTATCAAGACAGCCCAATGAAGGCTACCCTAATAAAGTATGGCTCTGGAAAATGGGAAGGCATGTTTAGTTGCCTTAAGAGTACTGTTGTCAGTCAGACAGTGGTGGTGCACGCCTTTAATCCCAGCACTGGGAGGCAGAGGCAGGCAGATCTCTGTGAGTTTGAGGCCAGCCTGATCTATAGAGTGAGTTTCAGAACAGCCAGGGCAGTTACATAGAGAAACCCTGTCTCAACAAGCAGACAAACAACAAAAGAAAGAGTGCTATTGTCAGGGACTAGAAAGATGGTTCAGTGGTTAGAAGCACTGCCTGCTGTTGGCAAGGGACCTGGGCTTGCCCTGCAAGTATAAGGGCCTGAGTTCAAATCCTTAGGACCCCTTTAAAGCCAGCATGACAGTATGCATGCAATACCAGTGCTCCTATGCCAAGATGGGAGGTGGAGACTGGAGATTCCCTGATAGCTAGCTTGAGGGCCAGCTAGCCTGGCATATGCAGCTGTGAACAACAAATACCCTGTCACAAACCAACGTGGAGGAAAAAGCATGAGGCTGTCCTCTGCCTGCCACACACAGGCCTATTCACACTTTCCAGGCATGCCTGATGGCCTGAGTTCAGTCCCTGAAACCCATAAGTAGATAGGGGAGAACCAACTGCACAAAGCATGTCCTCAGGACATGGGCCATGTCACATGGACACACATAATAATCAGGTGGGATAGGCTGCAGCTTTTTTTCCCAGTGGACTCGAAACTCCTTGGCTCAAATTATTCTTGTGTCTCAGCCTCTCGGAGGAGCTGGGACTGCCGATGCGGCACCATTCCTAGTTTAGAAAAGTATGTTTTTAAAGATGGAATAAAGGAGTTTGTTGACCAGATTGAGTTTGTGGAGCACTTTTATCATGGAGGTAGAAAATGTCTCCTAGGCAGTCGAAGTTGTGAGTTGAATCACAAGAATTGAGAGAAATTGGGGCTGGGGAAACATATTTAGGAATTATCAGTATATAGATGTAATGAAAGTCCTGGGATTAGATGAGATCCCCAGGAAAGTGTGGTGTTCAGATGAAGCACCAGTTGGGACTCATCAGTATCCAGACTCAAGGAGAAGTCATGGGTGTGGATGATATTTTCCAGTCTTTTTCATGGGACATGTCTTAAAATGTATTTTGCCAACATCTGGTGATTTAAAAAAAATATGCCAAATCTTTCAGGAACTTTCTTGATTAAGAGAAAGTATGAATCTATGTTATCATAGTCCAAGACTTTGCAGCTTGGACTGCAAAGTACCAAACACCCAATTGTACACACACACACACACACACACACACACACACACACACACACACACACGCACACACACACGCACACATGCAGACACTCAAGCCAGCACATGCCCAGGGCTGGTGAGAAGGAGGGGGGAGAGAGGGAGGGAACAAACTCTGGAAAATGCATTTGAGTCAAAGCGTTAGATTTCTATTTATTTTTCATGGCAATAACTATGAATGAGATTTCAAGTGGAGGTTGTTAGGTCCTTTTAGCAGTGGGTGGTCTGTGACAGCCATACCTTGCCGTTTTGCATTTTTGAGCCTTGCTTTCATGCATCTCACGTGCACACAGAGCAAGCACTCATGAAGGGTCTGCAGTTGGTACCTGGTTGCAGGAAGGTGACATTCTGCTCCTCCCCGACGGGGGAACTCTCCCACTCTGTAGAACGAAGCTATGACACTAGTTTTGGGAGAGCGTGACTATATTTCATGCTGGCTAGACTCTGAGACATGTGGTTCCAAGGGAAGGCTGGGAATACTTGGAAAACTGGGGTGATCTTTCTTACATGTCTTTAGAATTGCAATTCTTTCGTTTTAGGGTTAGGAGAAAGTTGTAAGATAAATCTAGTGTCTTTAAATTCTCTGTTGTTTAAGAGATTGCCTTCATCAGGGTTTCTACTTTTATTTTTAAAGATTGTTTTTTAATTTGTCCAAGTGTACGTCTGTATGTGTTATTTGTGCACCTGCCCTCACAGGCCACAAGAGGGCATCTAAATCCCCTGGAGCAGAAGTTACAGACTGTCAAGAACCACTTGATATGGGTGCTGGGAATTGAACTCCAGTTCCTGACAAAAACACCAACTTCTCTTGACTATGCTGAGCTATAGGGTTTCTACTTTCTTTCAACAAACACCCCAAAACTCCTTTGTTTCTAGTAGATTTGATTTGTGATCATTTTTAGGTTGGTTGAATAGTTTCCCACATTAGAAGATCATACAAAATAACATCTACCCATCCTTATTACATGCCACTTGCTATCTGTGTAATTTATCACAACATATGAAGCAAACTTGAAAGAGAGGTGGTGCATGCCCATTTTATAGTTGGAAAAACTGAGACCCAGAAAGGTTAACTTTCCTGTTTGTGTAAATGGTGGAGCCAGGATTTAAATGTAATTTGCCTTGCTACATCTCCAATGGTATTTCCACTGTGCTCTCTGTAGTGTGAAGTAAAGGAAGTAGTATAGTGTCTTGTCATATTCCTTTGCCTTCTGAGATATTATACACCCGGGAACCTTCTTTTTATTTTGCCTTTGCTTGTCTAGTCTGTTTCTTTTTCCTCTTCTCTCTCTTTCTTTCTTTCTTTCTTTCTTTCTTTCTTTCTTTCTTTCTTTCTTTCTTTCTTTCTTTCTTTCTTTCTTTCTTTCATCCTTCCTTCCTTCCTTCCTTCCTTCATTTCTTTCTTTCTTTCTGTTTTTCAAGACAGGATTTCTCTGTGGAGCCTGTCCTGGAACTCACTCTGTAGTCCAGGCTGGCCTTAAACTCCCAGAGATCCGCTTGTCTCTACCTCCCCAAGTGCTGGGATTAATGGCGTGCGCCACCACCACCCGGCTTAGTCTGTTCTGTTTAACCTTTATTAGATGTAGGTATTTGGTATTATGTGTCTGCCCTCCCCATGTCTTAGCTTACTCACACACGCATTTCCATAACTTCATTATCATATTTGAATGATTTCCACATCTCCTTTCAGTCTGACCTTTCCCTTGCTGTCCAACTCAGAATCTCACAAGTGCCTGCTGAAAGTCTCCACCAGAATGTCCTTAGTGCTGCGCCCTCAACAGAAGCAAAAATTACTCACACCATCATCATTATTATTTTTTTTGCCTGTCTTCACTAGCCGCTTCCCAAGCTCCTATATTTCTGGGGGTGGCTTCCTTTCCTGATACTGAGACTTGAACCCTTGACATCATCTTTGATTTCTCATGCCTATATTAATTATCCAAGTCCTGCAAATCTGCAAAATGTCTCTTGCTCTCATCCCTTTGCCATAAGTGCTTTCTATTTGGAGACAACAGGATTCCGAACCATTACCAAAAGGATGCTGCGGTTGTCTCTTGGCTAAATCTTAAGGCTCACCCGGCTGTCTGCCATCAACCCCACATAATGTAGTCTTACTTAGCCGTCAGAGTCTCAGTGCAGCGCCATCTTTTTCATGAACCCCCCTCACCCCGATTCCTCACAATTAGATGAGATTGTTCCTTGTTTGAACTATGCTTTCCCATCCAGGCCCACTGCGTTTCCAGCAAGGGCTCCCAGTGATTTGTGCGCGTGTTAAAGTTTGAGAAAAGCTTCCAAGTGAAAGTCAGATGAGGGGAAGCACTGGGCTGTTCTTGGTAGAACATCTTGACCATAAATTACCATCTTTGTCAGTTTCCACATCTGTGCTTTGCCCATTCATCCAATGAAGTGGCCTTAGGGACCCATATACAAGACATGTATGAGAAGGAGGGAAACAAAGGGGAGGAGGAAGGAGAGAGGGAGCATGACGGATTGGAGGAGAGGGAATGAAGGAAGGAGACAGGGAGGGAGAAAGGCGGGGGGGGGATAAATGAAAAGGGGATAATGAGCCAAGAAGAGAGAGAAAGAGAGAGAGAGAGAGAGAGAGAGAGAGAGAGTAAGCTTATAGGATCACTGGATCACTTAAGATCTCTATTAAGAACTTTGTGACTAGTAGTTTGGGAACCGGCTGCTTTTGTGTCCATGCATAGGTAAACTACACTCTAGCCTCCGAATTCAGTGCTGTAGCCAGGGGCCAATAGCTCCTCTCTTCATTTTGCTGGTCCTCTACGAGAATAGTTGAATGGCTTCCCGCTTTTTCTTTTGCTGGCATTCTGGGGCCTAACTTCTCTGGTCATTCCCAGAAGTCACTGTACACCTTTAAAAGTTTCAGAGAGCCATTCAAGAACTGTTCCTAAGCAGAGCGGTGGTGGCACATGCCTTTTAATCCCAGCACTCGGGAGGCAGAGGAAGGCGGATCTCTGTGAGTTCGAGGTCAGCCTGGTCTACGAGAGCTAGTTCCAGGACAGACTCCAAAGCCACAGTGAAGCCCTGTCTTGGAAATTAAAAAAAAAAAAAAAGAACTGTCTCTAGTGTTTCCAACAGAGCCTTCTATTTTCAGAAGCAGATTTTATGCTTTGTTTTCAAACTTCAAAGTTTATTTCTGAAATAAAGGTTTATTTTCCCCCACGGAATTATGAAGGCTTCCTACAAATGATAATTGATCAAACCTAAGTCATTTCTTGCCTTTGAAATTTCAGTGCTGTTGGTCAGTTTCATGATGTTGCATAAAGGGTTTTCTGGGGAGTGGGGCTTCAAAAGCCATCAGCTTGGTGTTTCTTTGTTCTTTGAGGAATTAAGTTTGCCTCATTCACAACACCTGAAGGTGATGTTGCAATCCAGTCATTCAGAGACTTCCCTCAACATCATCCCCTTCTATTTTCAACTTGGCTCCTAAGAGCAGTGACTACCAGCTGTCACTCAGGGGTAAAATTCCTGAAAAGCTCACCAACACTTCATAGACCAGCACTAATGAGCAGCCCAGGTTACTTAGCTCACACCCCATAGCTAAGGGAATCAAGGGGCATTTTTTTTTATTTTGCACTCTCTTGGCTTTAGGCACCTCCAGATCACAAGGACCCTCCTTCATGTCTCCTTCCCTCTGTTTCCCTTCCCACTTCACATACTCCCTCAACTGGTTGTAATTGAAAACAGAAGGTGTTTTATGGTTTGTTATATTTCTTGAATGGTTTTGTGTTTCTTGTTCTCCTAAAAAAAATAGATGAGTGTAATGTTTTATACTTTCCTCAGCATTTTGGTTATAAATTGTGCTTCCTTTTCCTGTAGCTCCTGATTTTCCTCCCTCCTTGCTCCCTTTCCTCCACGTCTGCCTACACCCAGTGATTCTGGGAGAGAAAACAGGTTCCCTTTTTGCCTGGTTACTTCTCTTGGGATGTTATAAAATTCTGTTCCTTATTTAGTTTGGAAGTGAAGAGCTCTAAAATGTCCTCTTTCTAAGATACGTGAGGAGTTAAAATGCTTTTTGTGTAGACACAACATGGTTAAGTATATTTGACTTGAATATCTCCTATGAAGTTTTGTACAGTTGACAACCCCCCCCCTTTATCTTAATCTTCAGTGCAGGTAGTTTACATCTTTGTCCTTAGAAATCTTTCTTTCAGGGCTGGAGAGGCGGCTCACTGTTTAAGAAATACCTCCATCACCCTTCCTCTGTCTCTGTCTCTTTCTCTCCCCACTTCCACTAAATGCTTTTTCTTTTATCTAAAGATGAGGGAGCCCCTTTGAAATCCTGCTAACATGTGTTAGAACTGACACATACCTTGTAGGTTAACCAAATTACAGTCTGCTTCTCCCTGATGACATTATCACATTTCAGGGACCTTGTTTCACTTGTTCCATTCTCAAGTTTGACTTCAGGTTGGAGATTGTGTTCCAATCGTACTGCTATGTGATACTGTTCCTTTGTCTTTATACTTGTGTGGATCTTTTGTGTGTCTTGTATCTGTTATCTCTTCGAACTTTGGCCAAGGTTATGAGGTTATGCACTTACGTATAAATATTTAATAAGAAAAGTTAGACAAAATGTGCTTGAAGATGGTTCAGTTTTTCTCCTACTCTCTCTGAAACATTCTCTCTCTCTCTCTCTCTCTCTCTCTCTCTCTCTTTCTCTCTCTCTGTGTGTGTGTGTGTGTGTGTGTGTGTGTGTGTGTGTGTGTAGGTTTGGAGGACATTCCTTTGCACTTTTCTTGATGGACACAATGGAATGAAAGCTGTTGAGTTAGTCAGGACTCCCAAAATGGTAGCTCTGTGTCACAGACAACATTAGTCTCTTGTCCTATTTTTTTTTCCTCTCACTGGTTCCCTAAATTCCCCTAAGCCAGAAGGTTTGAGCTATGAGATTGTGTGTTTTTTAAGAAAATATTATGGATAAAGACTAATGTTCTCACGTCAGGAAGAACAATTAGTACCATTCATTAATCAGGGAGCATGTTTTGACTCTGGGTCCTGGCTAGGAAATATAAACTGTGAAAGTCACACATATATATGAACCTCAGGCAAATTTATGACTTGTCAGCCTTTTAAGGTTAAATTCTTAACCCCAAATCAGGGCTGGCTTTATATGTGGACATTCCTCTGGGCCACTGAGCACGCCCCTCCCCAGCCCTTTGCTTAACAGCAGCTAATGGCCTAATGAGCAAGAAGGATTTCTGCCTCTTATCAGCTGCCTGAAGAGCAACAGCAAGGCTGATATACAGAATTTAGGTCAAAACTTGAGTCCTTAAACTGAAAAACTATGAGGTCAGTTTAAAAACTCCAGAGATGTGGTATCTCTTTAGTTATCAATACCTGTTGAGTGAAGGAGGTAGACACTTGAGTTCAAGCAAAAAGGAATAGTTGCCAAAACCATGGGCAGTCTAATTGTGCTAATACTTCTTTCCTTCTTTGTTTAGTTCTTTTATAAATAGCCTTCATATATTCTTTAATGAGCTTTCAGTGTGTGCCTGGAGGTCGTTCCGGTCACACGGGAGTGTTTGATTGTCGGATGGTGACGATGATTAAGGTAGGGATATTTATATTTTTGGCTCAGATTTTGGAAGGGGCTGCCAGATGAAGGCAAGTAGACATCTCTTACTTTCTGCCTTTGTTTCCTTCTCAACTGGAATTGTGAATGGCTGCGAAGTCAACTTGCCATGAAATCAGAGAAGTCTTTGTGCCTCTCTATATTGTACTGACTTCTGAAAAACAGAGAGAGAGTGTCTGCTTCTGAGCTCTGCTTGGAATCCAGGCTCAGGCTCACACAGAATAAATATTTTAGGATATTTCCTACTCATTATAGTGAAAACTCCCAACTTTCATCTTCTGTGTTTGCACTTTTTTTTCAGAGACAATAAAGAAAACATTTTTTAAAGATTCCGTTGTGTTATTGAAAGTCCTATTTACATAAACAGGCATTGTCGTGGCTTAGGGAAGAATGTGGGTTCCCATTCTTTAGTTCCTTGGATATCTTTGCTAAGGGTTGTCTAAATAGAAGTAATGGCGCTTTAGTCTAAGCAGCTTTTCTCATTTAGGTAAGCAGGGTGGTTTGAAATCTCAGTTTACTAGATAATTGAGTCTCTTCTTAATTATTTCAGGCATGCAGGTTGCTCTCTTTATAGTAAAAACCCTAAAATTCTAGTAATCTCCTCAGGCATCCATTGGGTAATAAAACCCTGTGCATTTTCAGGGGTTAATTTTCATTACAATTGCATGTTGCCTCCCTACCCCCACGCTTGAGGAAATTCGGCTACGTGTTAGGGTCCGGTTTCCTCACAGTGCAGAAGCACACTTCTAGAAGCCATGTAAGAAGCCTGCTGGAAACACTAGGTCTAGAGAAAGTTTAAATGGACTCAGATTCAGGCTCATTACACAACTTACGCTTCATTGCCATATTTCCCGGAAAATCATATGCCTGATTTCGCCAGACTGTACTTTGAATGAGGGCTAATAAAAGTGAATATTAACTAAAGTAAAACTTAATTTTCCCAGTATCCTTATTTTATTCTTTAAACACACACACACAAAATAAAAACATAAACACACACACACACTAAAAATAAATAAATAAAATAAAACAAAATCCAAAATTCTCCCAACCAGCCACCCAACCAAAAACCCTCAAAAGTCATCTGGTGCTTGGCTAGGTGGGAAAAAAAACCTTGAAGATTAAAAAAAAAAAGAAAGGAAAGAAAAGGCTCATCTGCTAGTCATTCCAATTGGTGTGACTTCCATTCAGCAAGTTTTTATTGAGCACCTGTGGTGGGGGTGGTGCTAATAACCGTTAACATTTATTGAACTAGGCGGGAGCTACGCCTTTTATGAGCGCCATCTTACTTAATCCTCACAACAGCACTGCTAAGTGGGAATCTGTGCCCTCCATTTCACAGACAAGGAAACTGAGGCTCTCAGAGGTTTAGGAGCTAGTCTGTGGTCAAGTAGGCACACAGTGAACTCAGTTCCTTTCCTTCCAGAATCCCATCCTTTATTTTCATGATAGACTGAGCATTTCTAGGAAACTTCTTTTGAAAATTGGCTATGTATGAGATGCTAAGGAGCCAACGTTAAATACTCTAGTATCCCTGCTCTTGGAGGAGAAAGGAGATGCGTAGAAAGACAAAACTCCTTACACCTGTTGAAGAGAAGGAGGCGTCCGCAGAAAGATCAATGACTTGAAGTCGTTGAATGCTGCCTCCTGAAAACCATCTAGAAGCTCGTGGTCATGAGCATCTCTTTCTTGCTTAGGGAAGGTCAATCTTCAAATCAAACTCTCTGGCTACTTGTGCCAAATTTCCATCAGTGCTTCAGCCTCATGGTAGCGTTAGTGATCTTGAAACCACCACTTCTCAGATACGTGTGAGGGTTTGGCATAATTGGACCCATATTTCCCATGCCACTATTTCTCCTTTATTTCAATTTCTTTGCAAGAAAGGCTCAAATTAAATGAGGCAGATATTCCGAACCAGATCACTATCTGAAGAGCTGGAAGCAAGTCCCAAGTGTGGCAATCCAGAAGGACACTGTGGATCCGGACAGTGCATTCAGCTGGATCTGGACCCCACCCCTGGAGTTGTCTCTCAGAACTGGCTGTGCTCTCTAGAGAGCTCTGTCTGACACCCACAGTCTGATAAGAGGATGAATTTCCTAGTAGGAGTTTTTCAGTAAAATTATGGCATTGGAAAGGAAATCCCCAAATCACCTGTTTGGAAAATTTCTTTTGTTTCATAGTTTTTAAAGGAAGCAATGAAGGAAAAAGTAACTACTGAGCATGAAAAGACGCTTACATTTTCCTCAGTTAAAAAAAAATTTGGTTCAGGGGAAAATGAATTCAGTGTTTTTGTGAGTGTGTGTGTGTGTGTGTGTGAGAAAAAGAATCCTTTGACTTCAAACCTTCTAAAACTTGTGTCTCTAATCTTCTTGTAGTTGGCCTGCAATGCTTTGCTTGCCAGCACACTTCTCCAGTACTTTCTCTCCATTAAATCTCATCCGCAGAAAGAAGTGACCACCGAGTCTAGACTGGAGTAACGTGCAAGAGGATGGCCAGTGAGGGAGGATTTGGATTCATATTACGTGGGTGGGTGTGAGGAGATAGAAAACTCTGTCCTTTCCAGTCCTATAGCTTCCAAAATTCTAACACGACATCTTCTATATTGAAGATGGGTGGCATCACTGGAGCATTTCCACAGCTATTCCCCAAGATGGCATAAATGCCACAGCACTGGAGCACGTCCATGTAGACAGATGAGCTGAGGGATGACAAGAAAGGGAATGGTTGATAGTAGCACTTCGCAATCGGGGCTAGCGAGGGAGGTTTTGGTTTCCTTTTGGTTGCATTTTGCTTAGGTGTACTGTGTGTGCTTACTAACAAGGCGGCTGACTCTCTTCCCCACAAATTTCTATCCTAGGGAAAGAGGAGAGCTATAATAGAGGGTGCAGATTATTTACAGTGGCTGAGAATGTAATTACAAGGTGCAATGGCTTGAAACTGAAATGTAGGTTAGCCATTAGAGCTGGGAGAAGCATCGGCACAATAAGGACAATTGGGCATCGGAAAGATTTGCCCGAGAGCTGGTGAAATAGCATCTCCCGAGATGCTAAGGAGTAGGGCAGGGGTAATGCGAAGAAAACCCAAACTCTCTGTTGGGCTCAGGTCCAGACTCATGGGCAGCTTTCATTACTGGCGGGCTTCCTTCCTGATTATTTAATTGCTAATCTCTTGAAAGCGATTTTTCTTCCCATGTATTCAAAACACACCTAATTTGTTAAGCATAAGATGAGAAATGCCTTTGAGCCGTGAGAATGAGGCATTTGGATTGCTCTCAACAGCCTCCTGTCAGGTGTTCTGGAGTATGGGTCAACAGCCGAGGCAGGGCTGTTGCTGCTCTTACCGTTTCACTTCTGCAAGGCTGCTGAGTCCTTATGGGATGTAGGTATTCCAGTTCACGATAACTAGAGTCTCTTTTTTGTATTATAGTAGTAGGTATTTATCTTAGTGTGACCATAAAGTTGGTTTTAGTCCATGGTCCATGTTCATCTTTTACTTCTCTTTCGATATAGCCCTTTCCAGATCCTCATACACTCCCATTCCTTACCTCCTTTTCATTGGTGGAGGAAGGTCCCAAAGAAACTCTTTCATCTTCAAGCATCAAGGTCTTATTTCAGGAGCATTGTATGCAGAGACAGCACTCGATGAAATAAGTGGCGCACTCCCGGTCGAACATACTCAGGATGCAACATGTAGAAGGGAAGATGGGGATTGTGTCCTAGGGTTGCCACAACATGTTGTTGTTTAAAACCTTGCGCTTTCCCCACCCCCCGACAGTTCTGGTGGTCAGAAACCCAAGAAGAAGGCAGGCATCACACAGAGTTGCCTTTGTAAGAGATGATGGGGAAGGAATCCATCCTTGCCTCTTTGAGCTTTTGGTGACCCCTTTTCTGTGACTATATACCTTCCTTCTCTGCCTGCATCTTCCCATGGCCTTCTCTTGCTATGTCTTTTCTTTTATGTGTGTTCACATAGATACCTGCCATTGGATTTAGGCTCCACATAGAAAATCCAGAGTGACCTCATCTTCGCAATCTTAATTATGCCTTCAAAGACCTAATTTTTAGATCAGGTCACAGTGCCAAGTTCTGGGCGTTAGGCATAAACCTATCTTTTTAGGAGATAGCATTCCACGTTCTGTAGATGTGAGTTTTCTGCGGCCTCCTGAATCACACCATCTTATTTATGGGACTCCTCTGCTCAAAGGGAGTTTGTTCAAGGAATGATTAAAGTGGGTTGTCAAATGTCAGGGGTTTCCCAAGAGAGATGTGCACGGTACCTGCTGTTAACCCATTTTCACACAATTAAACTGAGGACATGGGGAGTGAAAAAAAAGTCATTCTGGATCAAAAGAAATGAGTTTTGAAACACAACAGGCTACCATGTTATTCAGTATAGATTTTTGTCTTATGACTGGATATTTTTTTTTCCCTTGAAAAGTCTATTTTCTTTCCTAAACACTTTAGCCACAGGAAAGCAATTATTGCTCATTACCCACCTGAAAGGCCTTTTCACGGGATCTGTGGGATCAAGGTGATGGTGCACTTTCAGTGCACTGCAGCTTTCCACCTCTCCTTTGTGATTTGCTGAAATACTAGCAACAGGGAGATTTGGGAGCCAGAAACATCCGTGAAACAAAAGGCTGCCTTTATAGGTTGAGGTTCAAAATTCTAGCTATGGCTTGCATGCAAAGTGATTAATATAAGCTTGTGCCCATGAGCTCTTCTCTGTAGAGATGCTTTCCTACTTGCTCATGACAAAGGGACCAGTTGTGGCATCCCTGGATATGGGACATCTCTCTTGTGATGGGAGAACCTGGGTGTGTCAGGTGACTAGTGAGTATGCGTATGGCCATCATGGAAATATAAAGAGAAGGAAGAGACTTGAAGGATCACTTGCCACTGCAGAGTTGCTTCCGTGGTCTCTGGTTCTGCCATTCAGACTTTGTTTGAATGTCTCAAGAGGCAGGAGTTTCATCATTGCCTGTTCATAAATTCAGTATTCAGCATTTGAGTGTACCATATGCCGGGCTCCACGCCAGAGGGTTTCAATATGTGGGTCGAGAGCCCCTTGCCATGGAAGGGCAGCTTGCCTAAGTCACAGGTGATTTCACAACAGAGCAGGTGACAACACTTGCTTCTGGCTGCAAAAGAATCCCCTCCCCACCGTGTGATTTCATATAGAAGGAAGGGCTGGGCCCTGAGGTTGAGACTAGGATATTGAAATTCCCCCTATCACTCTGGGTTTTCACATTTGAAGATTGCATCTCAAAAATTAAAAGAAAAATTATCCATCTTCTGAAAGACAGGATCTCAGCTACTTATCTGTGTAGAATAATAATTAGGGAGTCACTAGGGGAGATAGTGAAATTACCTTAGCTCAGTCCCTCTGGAAGAAATCTAAACTAAAAGAATATTCTGCATCCCAATTCCAGAGAGGCTGCCCCTGTGTTCCAGTACAACTGACTTTGTTCTCCAATTCAGTTTTCATTTTATTAGGGGATTTCCTATCAATGATGTGTGTGTGTGTGTGTGTGTGTGTGTGTGTATGTATGTATGTATGAATGTATGGTATGAATCGTTCCATTATTGCTAAATTTATTCTAGTGTTATCAGTGAGTCTGTACAACAGAAGTCTCTGGAAGTTCTGGCATTGCCTTCAAGCCCAAACCACAATCAGCCCCGTGAGATAAGAAGATGAGTCAGTCAAAGGTCTTTCCCTTAAGGAGCTTACACCCAGAGAAGGCAGACGAATATAACTATGAGTCAAGTTAGAATATGAGAAGTATCAATAAAAGATGGAGCACGTCATAAAAATTCAAAGGTCTGAAAACTTTTGGAGTCTGTCTCTTTTCACAAGAACACTCTACTGTGGAAAGCCAATCAGAAGACAACTGGGGGCGATGGTGCAGCAGCAGGCGCATGTAACTCCTCAACTTGTCTTTCTTTTCTAGTCTTGCTAGGTTTCTTGGAGTGCCAAATATTCCACCTGCATAAAGTCCTCATACCCATGCTTCATTTTTTTTTTTTGGAAAATTTGAAAGAAATAGAATGATTTGACCAGAAACGGACTGTTGAAATTTCTTTGACAATTAGGTGAAGAAGGATCTAGCCTCAGGAAGTTCACATTGGAGGTTGTCATCTTTGAAGGGAAAACAGGAGAGCTGATGAGGCAGGACTGGGAAGGGGGAGAACCAGAAATATTTAAAAAGCAGAAACAAGAGCTGGAGAAATGGCTCAGCGGTTGAGAGCACATGAAGAGGACTGGAGTTCAGTTCCCAGAACATGTCAGATGGCTGACAGCCAATTGTTAACTCCAGCTTCAGGGGAATCTCACGCCATCTTCTGGCCTTCATGGACACTGCACTCATTCATACAAACCACCTTTGTCACATATATGAAATCAGAAAAAAAAATAAATTCTGCAAAGCTCAATCTGTAGGATATCATATTTGGCGATAGCAGATAAAGATGAACTAAGATATCTAGAGTGATCAGAGATCTAATTAGAAACAACTTATGAACTCTAAGGTAGAGACCATGTTTTGCACATCATAGTATTCCTTGTATTAGGCATGGTCCTTGGCACAGAGCTGGCATTCAATGAATACTGAGTGAATGGATTGCTTAACAGGTTTTTGGTCTGACTATAATCAATGAATTTGTATTTTCAGAGTGTGTCTACTGTTGTTTGGGGATGTGGTCCAGAAAGAAGCACTTTGTGCAGAGGGCGTGTGTATGTGCAGAGATCTTGGGATTTACCTTTTAACAGGGTATGAAATGATAGGCAGTTAGTTGGCAGTTGGTGGTACAGATAAAGGTAATTCATCCTTTAATTCTGAAGCTGAGAGAATGGCTTGTCTCTAGGGTTGCTTTAAACCCCCAGTACTCCAGTGTAGTATAGACATTTTGGCCTGCCTTTTACAGAAGCTGAGTCTATGGTGGCCCTAGGCAAGTCTTTGATTTAAGGTCTGAGCTCCTGATATCCAGGTGCACCCTTTACAAGGTCATGTTCTTTCAGGCTAAATAACCTTCTGCTGGATTCCCTAAGATCATTTCTTTATCAGCAATGATCACTTTCCCCACTGGTTTCAAATGCAGCCATTTCTTTCATCTGTATTCCTGGCTTGATTAGTGAGAAATTAATGAGCATGTAAGATTTGATTTAGATAATGATTAATTAGGGGAAAAGGTATCATTCTAATAGCAAGTCACTATTATATGCTAAGGAAATTAGTTAATATTTTTGGATGGCAAATTGACTTGTCCTTTGTTAAAAAACAACCTTTTAAAATGCCTGATTTTTTTGGTAATTTTAATGAATATGTGTTATTTTCCTTACTAGTCAGGAAGTAACTGGGCTTTATATCATTAAATTCTTTTGTCTAATATTACCTCAATGATAATATTGCTTTTTTATTTTCAGCACAGTGTACCTTTGTTAGGAAAAAAAATCCACTGTTCATAAAGCAGACCTTGACAATGAAATGTGTCAAATCATCATACATACATATATATGGAAAAGATTTCAATTTTCATTGTTACTGAGCCCTGATGCTTCATTTTTTCCTGTTGCTGTTTGAATATGCTGTATCTGCTCTCAGAGACGTACAAGGATCAAGGTCTACATGGATATTCTGTTCCTTATGTGCTTTCTAATGTGATTTTGACAATTTTTTGTCATTAGTTAAAATGATAGTCTAGTAAAATAACCAACATATAGAACATAATAAAGGTAATTAGAGAGTGGGGGCCTAGAAGTGACCTTGATGGCTTACTCCATCCATTTCTCAGTTTCAAGCTGTATGAGTAATCATCCTAAACAGCACTCTTCATCATATTGTATCCCTGCTTGAGAACTTCTAGTTGTCCATTATTGCCTCTGGGCTTAAGACAATAGGTCTTGGCCTGCATTCAAATTTGGGCTCCAAATTTGGGCTCATCTTTCCTGATAAGCTAACTATATATACCCTAGATTGCAGCCTATCTCTGAGCAAGTTGGCCCGTCTACTCTCCTAGTACCAAATGCTTATCACACATTGGCCTCTCTAAATCCTTTCCATCTTGGGCATTTCCGTTGATGCCTCCCCACAGGGTGTCTGATGAGTAGTCCCTTACCTAGGAACTATTGTCATATTACCTGTTTTCAAAACCACCACTGTTGATGTATAATTTGTAAACAATAAAATGTGCCCATTTCAAGTAACGAGTTTTGACAAATATGTACAAACAGTTGTAACCACTGCTTCAGCTAAAATATAGATTATTTTCCTCACTTCAGAGAATGTACGGCATATTTTGTCACATAACCACGGTTATTTTGGGGGTGTGAAAGTCTGGTCTCCACATGAACACAAGAATTTAGTTTTTTTTAAATTTGTTTAATTTGAATTCACACTTATTGAAGGTTTACTCTGTACCAAGAAGGCTAAGATATTCTATAAAACAGAGAGTATTGGTAATCCCATTTTACAGGTAAGGGCAAAAAAGCATGTAGAGGTTGAGTAAGCTGCTCTTGCTTGCACATCTGGCAAATGGCAATGACTAGCCCCTAAGCAGCTTGATCCGGGGCCCAATAAGTGCTTTGCTTTTTCCTGCTGATTACTGCTTTCTGTAATGCTGGCTTCCTGTCTTGGAATAAAATCTAATCGAAGTGACACACTTAAATGACCTCATACGCACTGTAAACTCTCTGCTTTTAATTATGGAAAGGGTCCCAGCCTGGAGTAGAGTTTCTGAGTTTGGTAAGCACGGGGACTACTTTACAGCCTTGGTGGATGGAGGTGGGATGAAGGAAACTGGAGGCAGGCTAAAATGTCAGGTCTTTACATGGAGGCAACAGAGAGCAAGAGATGGGCCCAATGGGAAAAGCATGTGATGACAGACAGGAAGGTTGAGCCACAGGCATCCATCCATGCCTGGAGATATCATCAGATGTAGGTGTGTAAGGAGAGCAGCATCTAAAGAGGGTTTCCATGGGGACTATCCGTGCTTAACTTCTGGGAAAGGAGTACCAGGGAAAGATGCACAAATTGAGGACACATGCATATAACCCCCCCCAAAAGATAAAGCTGCTATGCTTCAAATAGCCTCTTTAAGTTGTAGGACCCCAAACTGGATCCCATGTACATGAAATACTTAATGTCATTTATTTATTTATTTTGGTTTTTTGAGACTGGATTTCTCTGTGTAGCAGTCCTGACTATCCTGGAACTCACTCTGTAGACCAGGATGGCCTCTAACTCACAGAGATCCATCTGTTTCTGCTTCCCAAGTGTTGTGATTAAAGGCATCCATCCCCACCACCCAGCAAAATAATTTTATATATATGCTACGAAGCTCCTTCAAATGAAACATGTATTCGTGTATAGCCAAGATGCTTGGAAATTGATTTTATGGTATTTTCCCAAGATCAAAGTTAATTATACAGATTATAAAGCTTTCAGAGTCGTCTCCACTACCCTGAGTTTTAAATATAGGCAGACACATAGTTCGTGATAGTTCTCTCAGCCTACAATGCTCATTAATTCATGTACATCAGTTGAATGAGATCGCCGAGCCATTCCAAAGAAAATGGGAGTTGTTCTCTGCTCTTTAACAATTTATAATGTAGGAGACTAGAGCTATTGTATGAAGGTATTTTTTAATCCTTCAAAATAAATGGAAGTTAGTAACCCTGTAATTATTTTAGTTATTATTATTTTTGATTTATTTATTCCTTTTTAAGCATTTGTGGATGAAAGTAATTAAGTCTCCCCAAATTGACTGCCTCTGGCTTATTTGAACAGTGAAGTGCTAAGTCTTTACTTATTGCCATGCCACAATGTGCTCTTTGTCACTCTTTCCATTGCATGTGAATTTCCTTCTGTACATAAAAGGTATGTGAGTAGTCCTCTTTGAAAGTGGAGTCCAAAGTCTGTTTTCTGTCTATTAAAAGGGGTTCTTTCCCATTAACCTTTTGTTCCTCATATGCTTAAAGAATGCTTCCCTATTTTAAACATATGCTATTCTTTGTTTTAAAAAAAATTGTTTATTCAGCCAGGTGGCAGTGGCGCACATCTTTAATCCCAGCACTTGGGAGGCAGAGGCAGGAGGATCTCTGAGTCTGAGGCCAGCCTGGTCTACAGAGCCAGTTCCAGGACAGCCAGGGCTATACAGAGAGACCCTGTCTTGGAAAAAAAACAACAAAATTATTTATTCTATGTGTATGGATATTTTTGCCTGCATGTCTGGGCACCACATGCATGTAGTACCCAGGATGAGCAGAAGAGGGTATTGGAGCCTCAGAAATTGAAGTTATCAGATAGTTGTGAGCCTCCATGTGGGTGCTGGCAATTAAACCTGGGGTTTCTGGAAGGGCAGTCAGTGGTCTTAATCGCTAAGCCATCTATCCAGCACCTTTACAATGTCTTTTGTTGGTTGCATCTTATTTCTTCAGTTGATCTTTTACCCTTACAAGTGTGTAGAGTTCTCAGTATATTTCCTTAGCCATTTGCCCCAGTATTTCCTTTGTATTCATCCCATTGAAGATTCAGTTCCTAGTGTGACGTTTAATTTAGTTGATGAGGAGTCCCTCTATTCCTGTCTGTTTTGTTACTTTTCAGCAAACGCTCATGGCACTGGAATGGTTACATTTCTCTACTGTTCATTGAGGCATGTGTAGTGCTCCTATGTTAAATTTTTCAGGAGGATTTTTTGAATCTTGTCTATGAGATATAGAAAATTTATTTATAACAAAATATTTTTCCATTTTGTATGTATTTCCTTTGTTAGGAAATCCTGCATTCTTGTCATTTATGAGTGTTTTTTTTTTAAGCCTATAGGCAACTCTTAGCCCCTATGATAAATTTTTCTGGTTTATTGATTAACCAGGCAGTTATAATTGAGACAGAAGGTAGATTTTGCTATATATGCATGTATATTTGGCTATAATATTTACTTAACATCTTCATGACATTTGGCATCTTTCCTAGAATGTTTTCATTTGAGGTTTTATTCCATTGAAGAGTGTTAGCTAGCCTGGTGGGATGATGAGGGTTTCCAAATAGTGGGACTTGACCAAGCTGTACAGTGTAGCCCTCCAGAATACCTATGAGCACGATCAGATTTATGCCCAAACAAGTAGGTGTCACCATAGCTTAGAATCATCCTTGAACTTCTACAGATACATTGAACAACATTTTGTTATCTAAGGTTGTAGCGACGTAACACTTTCTAAAGGAAACGATTCAACACTGTCGTTTTATCCCTCCTCTAGCCAGTGCTAGTGGAAATGGGTGCAGTACTAACAGCCAGCCACCCTATGGGAAAAGCCAGCCATTCTGCAAAACTGGAAGTGATCCCCAAAGCAAATTTAGAAAAAAAGCAGGGCTGTGTATATAACAATTCGTTTTATGAACTTGGGTAAGTACAGAGAGTTTAAGCACACATGACATAGGCATTGCTTTATCAAGAAAGTAAATCAACCCTTGTTATATGATCAGGGACTTGGTATATGGGAAGATTTACTATATAGAGTTCCTGTCCCCCTGCATTTATGTGTGTGTCCCAACCAACCTTGTTGAAATTTAGATTAGCCACTCTTCCCAAGGGGGCTCTTTCCCTTCTTGGTCCAGTAGACTGCATCACTTTCCACTCCTAGAATAGCATAATGTTTTGTAATTTCATGTAGAAAGAACACAGCTACAGCTAGCCCTGCCTCCTTTCCTTCTTATTTTCTTCCAGTACTCTAAACTGTGCTGCTGGATTGGGTTTGCTGCTATGACTTACCTACATTTGTCAGCTGTTCCCTTGGGTAAAGGAAAGTGGGGAGCTTGGAGCCAATACCTTGGATTCAATAGTGATGACATGTGAGACATACGATAATGAATTTCATTCTGAAATTAAGAAAACTTCGACACATGCATTAAGGCCACAGTCAACCACAATTACTGTGAAATCACCTGGTGTACTAAAAAGTCACCTTTCTGCTAACTTAGGACTGACTAGTCTCCCTCCCTTTATTAAGTTTCAAAAGTTACCTAAAATATCTGCGATCACTTTCTAATGTCACTAGGATGTATTGAACCTTACTTTCCCTAGGACCTTATTGGACATGGGCAGAAGGTACCATCCATATATATATATTTTATCATCCTAATGATGTTGCCTTGTTACACTTGTTTTCTAGCACCAAGGATGTATCTCCCTTCATCCATTTAGATGAGGAGGTCTTTGTGGGCAGGGACAACATTGTACTTCCAGCATGTAGTACAGTGCCTGGCGCATAAATGATATGTTACAGATCAAGCATACATACTGGAATGGGTCATTGGAAATGCAGATGCCAATTAAGTGGACAGGCATCTAAGGCAGTATTGAATTGGATATTCGATACGTGTATTAGGGTAAACATGTGTGAAGGAAAGGAGGGAGGATGCTGAGGGAGGAGGAAGAGGCGTTAGAGCGGAGTGCAGTTCTGAGCCCTGTGGAGGAGGGGTCAAAGGAAGGGTCATATGGGAAAAACCATGGCCTGTAGTGCAATGTTAAGAAACTTTTAAAAAAATCAATGATGAGTCTTTAACCCAAGGTCCCCTATGAGCAAAGTTCTATAAGTTGCAGGATTTTATGTCTTTGCCACGTGCAGTCACTAGTTGGGAGTCACCCCCTAAGGACTGTGGCTTCTGCCCACATGGTGGTGAAATCAGAAAGCAGCGGTTAGGGTACTAGCCAATTGCTCCCCACAGTCAGAGAGCTCAGATGCACATTTTCATGGCCACATGGAAGGTACGCCATAAATGCTTACTGAAGAGAGAGTCTGAGTGATTGAGGAGTTGCATGGTAGGACATGTGCTTAAGCCTGTGTGAGATTATGGATTTTAACCCCAGTCACCCCTTTCCCCACAATGACAAAACCAGAGCAGGAATTGCAGAGAGAAAGAGGAGTGGACTCAATGCTTAATGTCTTAATATTTGCCAGTGCCATAGAAGACACAGATCATGAGATTCTCCCTC
>JAQHUG010000432.1:350941-365905 GCA_028555095.1 Dicrostonyx torquatus | reverse complement strand
TTTTTTTTAAGATTTATTTATTATGTATACAGTATTTTGCCTGCATGTATGCCTGATCTCATTATAGATGGTTGTGAGCCACCATGTGGTTGCTGGGAATTGAACTCAGGACCTCTGGAAGAGCAGTCAATGCTCTTAACCAGTGAGCCATCTCTCTAGCCGCCCCCCAATCTCTTTAGGAGTCCTTCAGTAGCCCTCACTGGGGATATATGAGCACTGAGAGCTTGCTGCAGATCTGTGCACAGTTCCATGAGCAGTCCTTACTCCCTCGATTTGGATTTTATGTCTTCGGTTGCAGGAAGCCTTTGCCCTCAGAAATGAGCCTGGGGCCCTTTGCTACAGTGGTTGGAGTGCTCTAACGCTAATGCTGTTTTGATACTGATTGAAGCATTAAAGAAAGTTGTTCTTTATCCCCACTCTTTGCATTGCCTCGTTTCCTAAATTTAATTTACTTAGATGTGCTATGGAAAATGGGGCAGCACAATCGTTTTTTGTTTCTGCTTAATTAATTCTTTTTGAGAAACTCCACTGAAAGTACATTTTTCCCTTTTCTTTTCCTCTTTCCTCTCCCTTACTTTATAATAATGAGGATAAAGATGATAGTGAAGATTTAGTAAGTGCCTACTGTATGATGCTTACTTTTACATAATTATCTCGTTTAACATTCCTAGCAACGCTATGGGGCTTGTACTGTAATCACTCACTTATAGACAAGGAAACTCTATGGTACTACAGTGTCTCCCGAGCTGTCTGTCCTATGACCTGGGTCTCCTGGCTCTTCGTTCACTTGAGGCAAAACAAAACTTCGAAGTGATGAGACTTATGGTCCTCATGAAGGAAAATGAGAGGGCAACCTGAAATCCCATCTTTACACCTCCCCACCTTCACGTTTAGAGCTCTGTTTTCATCTGGCGGAACTTCACTGTGCCTTTCAGCCTCATCCTACCAGGAATCATTTGGGCATATGTCCAGGGTTTTTCTCAACATTGAATGATTCAGGTCTTCCCCAAGGTGCCGGTGACGGAGGGAGAAGAGACTCTTCAGAATGCATCGGCACTTTGCTTTTACTGGAAGATGATGCTTCCACAACTTGAACTCTTGATCAGAGAGAAAACTGTGGTTAAGGGGCAAACATCTCTGCATAAAGGCACCATGGAGCTTCTTCTTATGAAATCAGCTCATCTGAGAGCTCCCAGGGTCCTCGCTTGGAGCTACTATTCTTATCCATGCAGTCTTTATAAGCTTGGTTTTCGGACTTTCTAGCTGGAACTAGATGAACATTGGAAGAGTGCTATGGGGAGGCGCATGTGCACAATGCGAGCAACAAGTAAGAGTGGAGGCGTAGATGTGCACTCAGTAACATACCTGACAGCAGTTAGGGGCATTCATGGAGGGACATAGACCTACCTGCTTCAGTAGCCCCAACCATATAGCTATAGTTAGTCTTCATATTGATGATTGTGACTCCATATGGGAAGGCCAGATTTTGTTCATTCTTTTTTTTTTTTTGGGTTTCTGAGACAGAGTTTCTCTGTGTAACAGCCCTGGCTGTCCTGGAACTCACTCTGTAGGCCAGGCTGACCTCAAACTCAGAGATCCTCCTGCCTCTACCTTCTGAGTGCTGGGATTAAAGGTGTGCGCCACCACCACTCAGCTCTAATTCTCCTTTTCTTAATGTTGATATCTTAAAAGGCTTCAATTAATTTCTTTTACTTAAGAATATGGAAGAATGCTGAAATCAGAGCAGTGAGGTGGCTCGGTTGCTATGAGTGCTTGTCACCAAGCCTCATGGCCTGAGTTCAATCCATGGGACACATTTGGTAGAAGGCAGGAACCAATTTCTGAATGTTGTTCTCTGACCTACACACATGCACATGCATACACATAAATGCAGTAAAAAGTGTTTTTTTTTAAAGAAGGAATACTGAATCTTGAGTCAGAAAATCCAGTCTAATATGAAATCTGCATTTATAGTTTTATGGCTGAGGGGAGATTATTTGGACTGGATTATCCTTCATTGCCACATTTGTAAAATGGCGATAAAATTTCTAGTCACAGAGATAATGTGTGAAAATGTCTTACAACCAATAAATCACTATATACATACCTTATGAAGAGAAGTTTTTTTCTGTTGACTCTTCTAGCCCAGGTAGTGCCCAAGAAAGATGAAGGATGTTGACCTATGTGACACTGGACTTCATGTGCTTGAGCAACTTCTGTCACTTACTGATGGTAGAGATGCAGCTAGCTCCAGGGCAGAGGACCCTTTAAAAGGGGGATGTGCCTTATGGGCTCTTGCATGTATGAAGCTTTGCTCTTTGAAATTCCAGTACTGCCAGGAACAATTGCTTTTTCAGATTCAGTGTCTCTTCTGGATAGTGTGTGTGTGTGTGTGTGTGTGAGAGAGAGAGAGAGAGAGAGAGAGAGACAGAGAGAGAGACAGAGAGAGAGAGACAGAGAGAGAGACAGAGAGAGAGAGACAGAGACAGAGACAGAAAGACTTGACTACTATTAAGTGGACTAAGATTTTTTTATGTTTAAATGTGTGTATATGTTTTTGTGTTATTTTGGATGGTTTATTTTTCACATAAACATGTTACTAGTTCCAAACAGTTAGGCTTACTGTGTTTAAGAAGAGGGAGTTGGGGAGGTCAGAGGCCAATCCATTTCCCTTCTTCAGTTGCTCCACCTGACTTTTTTTTTTTTTAAACTGAGTCTGTTTCAGCCTGGAGCTTGCCATTTCAACTGGACTGACTGTCCATCTAGGCTGTGAGATCCATCTGCCTCTGTCCATACTAGTGCTGAAGTTACAAACACACTCTGCCACTCTAGGGTTCTACGTGGTGCTGGAGATCTGAACTCAGCACCTCAGGCTTTCGCAGTAAGCACTTCCCTAGGGAGCCATCTCCCGACCCTCAGGCCGCACTTGAATTGTATTCTCTATTATGGCAGAGGGAGCAAATGAAGGTTTAAGTCTAGTAGTTAATTGTTACCAGGGTTGGAAGGGCTGCTCTCTTCTACCTGTTTACCATGGAGGAACTAGATAGAAAACAATGCCTTTGAATGGGAGGAGGGCAGTGTTTCTTTGCTGGGTCTGTTGCCTTCCACCTGGCTTTCTGTTTTCATCCGCTATTGGCAGTTCCTGCCCTCTTTCCTGTCCGCGTCCCATCTCTCCTACTCCTCCTAACTAAAATTGACCTTGGCTAAAACACCGTTTTTCCCATCAACTCTGAGAGATTTCTCCAGTCATTTCTGCTTGAGGAAACTGTTTGGGGGATGTTATTTAAGCAGGTATTTTATTTATTTATTTATTTTTTTACTTCACAGTTAATAGGTGACAAAAGAATTGCTTGAATGTTGATAAACATGTTTTTGTGATTCAATCATTTGTTAATTCGGGTTTCTGTAATGTGGGGATTTTAAGTGAGGACTGAGCAATTTTTCTCTATTTCACAATGTCCCCCCCCCGACTTTTCCCTGCTTAGGCTGTGCCCCACTGAGTCTGAAACTCTTAACTGCTGGCCACCCTGTTGCAGCCCTTTCTTTGTTGAAAACAGTATGCCTGAGAGAATAATTACATTGATGTCCAATCGGAACTTAATTCATTTGTTGGCACTAAATAGAATAACATTCAATTGAATAGGAGAATTTTAGGAACACAAACCCTGACCATGAGTGAGGTTATATATCCTCAAAAATGTCAATTATTAATCAGCCCACTCATCTGTGCAGCAAAGCTCTACTAATCCCATTATAAAAGGGGAAATTTCTCATCAGAGCACAGAAGGTGCTGGCTTTAATTAGAGGACTTTTATGGCCGTGGCTCAAAGAAGTATTTTGGTTACAAAGTTGTTTTTTTTTTTAATGCGATTCTTTTAATTATTAGGGCTATTGGACAAACAACTGGAACTGAGGGAAAAGTCGTTCAGTTTGAGCCTCAGAACTTTTGGATTCCATTTGGTTTTTAAATTGCTGTGGCTTTAGCTGAGCCGGAGCTGGGGGAGTTGCAGACCTTTCCTATGGCCTCGTATTGATTTAGGAAAGTCAGTCATTAGGCTGAAAACTGTTTAATAGAGCTTAGAAAAAGGACTCAGTGTGCACACCAAGGCTATTCTAAGGCCACCAATGAGGTGAGAGGATTATGCAGATGAACTTTTACCCCATTCAGGGCCCTCCACTTAGCAGCACCCCTTGCCCGGTCACCTCTGCCCACCTTTATCACTAGCATACCCCACAAAACAAATCAAGGACACTTTTCCTGCCTTCTAGAAGCTTCTAGGAAGGCTCTTATTCTGCCTAACGGGATTGCTCCCCACCCTTCCCCCACATTGGGCTTTGCTTACTTTCTTAAAACATATGTTGCTCTTCCTCTTTTTTCTGTCCCACTGCGTTGCAGTACTTGATATGGGAGTAATGAAGCAATATGTTGAGAGATTTCAATTCTCCTGACAGTCGAATGGAGGTAAAAACAATTTTCTTCTAAGCTGGAAGTGGTAATGTCAAAATTAAAAACACTTTTCCTGGGGACTATGAGGTGCTTCCAGGACTCAGGTCCTGCTCCTTTCTCCCCCAGCTCACCTTATCTTCTCCCATCTTTCGCCACACCCATGCTTCCTCAGGGTTCAGTTGTCTCGTCCATCCTCAGGCAGCCTTGTACTTCAGTTCCCGGCTTTGGGAATTCCCAGCTAGAAGGCCAGCAAAGGCCCCTCCTTCTGCATCTCCTTCGCTCCCGGCTTCTGCAGTGCAGTGTGGCGATGGTGGACACAGCCTCTGGGCCAGGTCAGCTGGGCCCAGATTATTCTGGGTGTGGATAAGCAAGCTGATGTCGGGGAAACAGTAGGCAGTTTCCGGGTCGCTAGGAACTTCCTTTATAAAACCTGCACTGAGCGAGTCCGTGAAAGAAGGGAAACTTTCCTGCTCTAAACAGATTCATCTGTATCTATCCTTGAAGCCTCATATCAAGGCCTTGCAATTGGCAGTGTGTTAGTTTCATTTTACTTCTGAGGAAGTGGAGGCTTAGAGAAATTACGCGTCTGAAGAGGCATAGCGAAAACATGGCGATGAGGAATCTGACCCAGGAAGGGCCGCTCCAGAGACGCGTTTGCTCTTTTAAGTACTGTTTTAGCTAGCCTCCCTGTATTTTGTTTTAGCTAGCCTCCCTGTATTTTGTTTTAGCTAGCCTCCCTGTATTTTGCTTCATGGTCATGGGCAGTCACTTTGGTTCTAATTTTCTTCCTTTCCGGGGAAATCTATTCCATTTTGTTAGAAAACTTGCTAAGCAGTACCTAGCATGCCCAAAGGCAAGTATGAAGAGGGAGTCAGACATTAAAATGACCACATACCTGCCTTCAGATGGTTCAAAACTCCCAAAGCAAGACATTTGTACTTGGTTAACATGACTATACAGCTCTCTTAGAGAAATGCTGCGTGGAGTTCGAGACCAACCTGGTCTACAAGAGCTAGTTCCAGGACAGGCTCCAAAGCCACAGAGAAACCCTGTCTCGAAAAACCAAAAAAAAAAAAAAAAAATTAGAGAAATGCTGCGTGAAATACATTTACAGTTTTTATAACAAGTTGGTCTGGATCCATATTTGCTGTGGCTCAAAGTGTCTGCAGTTTTAGGGACTCTTCTTAAGAAAAGGACATTAAGGCAGTGACACACGCCTTTAATCCTAGTACTTGGGAGACAGAGGCAGTTGGATCTCTGAGTTCAAGGCCAGCCTGGTCTACAGAGCAAGTTCCAGGACAGTCAGGGCTACACAGAGAAACCCTGTCTTCAAAACCCAAAAGCCAAAACCTTGTGGCTCTTCTGGAAGTGGGCGTGCCAAGGTGGGTTCCTATAGCTCATCAGCTTCATAGGAAATCTGCCTTCTCTGGGTTTAGGAAAAAAAAATGATTTCAACTAGTGGCTGGATCTTTTTGATTGGGATTGGAGAAAACTGCCATTGTGAATCCCTTCTACAGATGTGGCTTTGAACGGAAGACGACAGCAAGTGAGGGAGTTAGGCAGATCAGTAGCATCTCTTCCTCAGTTAAATCCAAATTGTCAGCCATCTCTTAGATGCTTTTCTTCCTGGACTTGCTGGCTAACCTCGTCATCCATCACTGGCCCTTGGCTTTTGAGAGTGGGGATAGTGCTAGTGTGCCAAGTGTGTGCTTTTACTTCAGGCAGGCTACAGTCTCAAGTCCAGCTCTGCTATAACTCTTTGCGACCAAGGGGAAATCTCTGCCCTCTGAGCCATTAAAGAAAAAGGGTTGTGAGGTGAAAGCTGTTAGGCGCTCGGCCCTGTGCTAGCCATTGCCCCAGATCCTAGTGATTACCAACTCAGTCCTTTTCGCTGGGTTTCAGTGAGCCTGATGATAGCCGTTGTTTTCTTACTCTGTCTTGTATGTTGACATTTATAAACACAAGTCTGTATGAAACACCCTGCTTTCACTACAGTGAACGGCATAGATCTGGCAATGCCCCTTTATAATGCTTTTAAAGCTTTGATATAAGTAAAATGAACAGAGGATTATAGGTTGGTATTTTAGAGCATTTTATGTTCATTTAGTTTGCTTCTTGTAAGACTTTGGGAAGCTCTCTCTCTTTCTGCCCCCTCCCCTGTGTGTGAGTGTTCACGTATTTAAGACTCTACATCTGCAGTTTTCAAATGGTCCCCTAGTGGTCTGAAGGAGTCTCGCATAGCCTCTGGATCTAACCAGCAAGGGGAATCGATTGTCTGACTTCTGTTACGCTGCATTAGGAGAAGAAAAATAATATGATTATCATATTTCTCTTCTTTAGTGGAGGCTCTGGCCTTGAGTAAGTGGAGTGTAATCGTTGGAGAAACCAAGGTCCACTCAAACCATTTCCCCTTCTAGGAAGTCTACAACTTCCTTCATAGAACTTTTCAAGCTCAAGATGTATGTATGGTTATTGGATTAATTCACATTTTCTTTGGTAGCAAATGGGCTCTCTATGAGGAGGGCAAGCATCTACTCTCGGAAGCACTGCACCTTGAGGTGAGATAGGGATTGTGTGGACCCATGTATAAACACATGGGCACATGCAAAGTTACACAGCATTAGGAGAACCAGATTTCTAATGCTTCCTCTTCCCTGGAAACGAACACCACTCTAGCCAAACCGCAGTGTAGAAACTGTCATCAGCAGCATTTACTTCTAGGTTTTCAAGATCATCACACCTGACTACCTATGAGTCTGGATAGTGGGTTGATGCGTGCCCAACAACATGAAGTATCTTAGGCCCATCTGAGCTCCTCTGTGCTTCTGGCCCCTCCACTCCCAGGCTTGCTGGTTAGATTTTCTTGTAGTATGACCTGCTCTCACTTCGCAGATTGCTGTGAGCAAACTCCATGCCACAGGTTTGTGCCTTAAGACTGATAATCTATGAGAATGGTGACATGTGCC
Source organism: Dicrostonyx torquatus (assembly GCA_028555095.1). Taxonomy (NCBI): domain Eukaryota; kingdom Metazoa; phylum Chordata; class Mammalia; order Rodentia; family Cricetidae; genus Dicrostonyx; species Dicrostonyx torquatus. The sequence continues at coordinate 358,492 of JAQHUG010000432.1, read as the reverse complement.
CATTTACCCAAATATCCTCTTGTGTGTCCTCCCACATAAGGGAAAAGAAACTAACCTTTCTGAAATGTCTTCTTGTGCACCAAGTAGACATATTTGCTTGTAGCCGAACCTTTTCAGAATCTCTTCACAAAGGCATGATTAGGCCTATGAAGAAAAGAAACCCAAGAGGGTGTGGTCACTTAGGCAAGGTAACTGCATGTTGAATTTTAAATTTCCTGTATTGCAATGTTCTCTCTCTCAACAAGGTTAGACCATGCACATGACCTTATCTTTGCTTACATTGAGTTTTAGATTCCATATTAGGGTAGAAAACAGCATGATGGAATGCCAGGCTTTCCAGGTAAAGCCCTCAAAAATTCATACTCTCGTGCATTACTCACTCATCACCCAACTGATTTTTGCAAAATAAGTATAATGATTAGAGCCTCATAGAACTGTGAAAATGAAGCATACATGATACCAAGGGCAGCTACTTTTTTGCTTGCTATATGCTAGGTCCTCAATAAGTGGATACCATTGATAAAGAGAAGTGGTCTCATTCTGTATCACAACTGTTCACATTACAATATATAGTACTTCCTTGATCACTTCTATTCAATGGGAGTTTTACTTAGGTGTAAGAATTGACCAAATATAGAGGGGATAATGGTTGATTCAAGAAGAAAAAGGATTCATCAGGTAAATGACTAGTGAACAAAATTGTAGTGAGTAATAATTAATTAATTTGTCAAATTATCTTTAAATAAAATGTCACTGTTCATAAAGACATCAACGATACTTTCAGTTGAAAGTATTCTTATTTACTTCTCATGGCAGATTTCCAGAAACCAGTGGATTACTTAATGTTGCTCATGACAGTGATGCCTTGAAAGTATTAAAGTTTATTCAATTACTTGATTTTTTAAAAAGATTATTACATTGTCTTGCATAAGGCCATTTCGATGCACAAATGTCATGTGTTTGAGCGTATTTCCTCCAGACTATTCTATATATACTCCATTTTCATGCCCCTTAGTCAGTTCCCTTTGTTTCCTTATGCAGTTTTGCTTTTACTTTCTTGGCATCATTTCTGTATGTATGATTTTTATATGTCTGTATAAAATCTATGACCCACACGTGAAAGAAAACACAAGGTATTTTTTTTTTCTGAGACCAACTTAATTTGACTAATAGGATTTGTATTATCTTGGGGGTATTTACCCAAAAGATGCCAAGTCAACATATCACCAGAGAGCCTTTTTAAAAAACTAATTTCTCCTGGTAGAATTAAAGGTTCACACCTTTAATTACAACACTTGGGAGGCAGAGTGAGTTAGGTGGAGCTCTGTGAGTTCAAGGCCACCCTGGTCTACAAGCGAGCTCTAGAACAGCCAGAGCTGTTAAACTGAAAGATCTTGTCTTGAACTCCCCAAAATCTTTCTATTACACAAATAGGTACTTTATGTTTTATTATATAAATAAAAGCCCACAAAGAAACAAAAAAGTGGAAAATAAAAGGACCCAGATTCTATCTGTTGGAGACTAACCACTAGTAATGTTTTGGTATCTAATAAACCTTTAGTCTGTGTTACAGGACTGTATTATATATACATACACACACACACACACACACACATATATATGCACACATGTTTATTTATATAGCATATCAATATAAGATAATATATAATAGTAATTAACACAAGTAACATAGATACATATTAATATAGGATATATATTTCCCAATGGATTATATTGCTTTTTAGGTAATATTATAATATATTAATTGACACCTTTTCATGTCAATAGTGTATTTTATAGTACAAAATGAATATTGAGTTTACATTCAGCTAACATGAATAAGATAAGTAATGCCCACCCACCATCTAACTAAACTTTAATTCATGTAGTTAATTATGTCTTCAGGATAAATTCCTGGAGCTAAAAATTTTAGAACAAAGACAATATAGTTTGTTACATCTAGTATATAAAGTTGATTCATAGTTTCACTTACACTAGCCCTGTCTAGGTGTCCATTTTCCTAACTATATGTACTTGTCACTTTATAGTAATTCACTTAGGATGAAAAAAATAGTGCCCTTTGGTCATTAGGGAAACTTGTGGGTCATTTGTCCCTTCACTGTGCATTTCTTATTGTTTCAGCATTTAAAATTAGGTATTCATTGTTCTTATTACATGCCACTTATTTTCTTATTGATTTTCATAAGCTATTTATATATGCAGGATATCAACCTATTTTATATATTATGTTTGTTTCACTGATTTGATAATTCAGTTTTTTATTCTTTGCAAATGTGTCAAATTTTCTCAGTTAAATACAAAAATGTTTTTGTTTTCTAATGTATTCTTTCCCTAACAATGTTAGCCTCAGCATGAATCAAATTCATACTCTTTTTCCTACCAGCTCTGGGTAAGTAATGTAACATTTTTTTTTAAATATGAAGACTGAAGCCTCTGATCTGCCAACCTGCCTGAGCTTTTGAAGACTAAAAGAGGTAATGTATATGAAGATGTTTTGAAGACTTGAATTGAGCCTGATGTGGGGGTACCTGCCTGATATACAAGCACTTGGGATGCCAAGGAAGGAGGGCCACAGTTTGGAGGCTAGCTTGGGGTACATAGTAAGTCACAGGAACGTCTGAGCTATATAAGAATCTTTCTCAATAATAAGTACTTGGGAAGATTATTGTAGTTATTTGATTGTTTCCTGATTCTGGTTGTCAGCCTGAATGAGCCCATATTCACTCTACTGACAACAGTGTTTACCTGCCTTTCCCCTGGATTGCAAATCTTTTTGGCCATTGTAATAGGAAGTACTTTTGGCATGTAAATAAATACACCACAGCATGTGCCTCGGGATTTGGATTGGTGCTTGGTGGGTATTAAAATATCCTTTGCCATCAGTCTTCTAGTCTAATGTAGACTCTAAGCATCCTTCCCACATCCCCAACTGGTACCATAGGCCCTGAAGCCACTCTTTGATGTTCTCAATGTGTTTATTTTTACATGTCTCTGCCCTTCAAAGTGCCTATTCTTATTTAACAGCGCTAGGTGAAGGGAAAATCCCAAATCCTTCTGTCCTCACTTTTATTCTTTGGGAACTGGGAAAACAGTACTCTTTCTAGCAAGTAACATTTGAAAAAGATAGGCTGGCCTATCGGATGTATCAGTGACTTTTCATTGTTTTGTGGTCCAAACTGTCTGGGAAGAGTTGTTCATTGTAAGAGGACCACAGTTCTCCTTGTCTTAAATGGCAGATCAAAAAAAAATATCAGAGAGGCAGGGAAATAATTAAAGTACCTTGTGCATCAAACTAATCGTTAGTGGAGAAACCGGGTTTATTCCTTCCCGCCATGTCTACCAGATGCTTGAGATGAAGAACTTAAATGATACATATAGTACCGTGAATGGAGCCGTGAGGGTTTGGGGTTTGATTCGAAGGGAAGATAGTGTATGTTGGAAGGAATTAGGCCTCTGAAGGTCATGGACCTCTGGGAAGTTGATGAGATTAGATATTTGAACCCATCTGGTCCCTGAATTGAAGGAGAAAGAAAGTAAAGTAAGCTTACTCAAAGTCTTCCCTGTACTACACTTGAATAATCTCCCTAATGGTAATATTACCACTAGGTATTGTTTTTCCCGTCCTATGGATGTGGAAGCCGGGCTGAGCCCACATCATCAGTAAGTGTGACAGCAGCATCAGGTGTGGAACTTCCAAGTCATTACCTTTTCATTGAGCTGCACTGTGTCCCCCAGAGTTACAAGATACAGTAAGAGCCCGCAAGTCATCCAAATGATCTTATAGGCTTTGAGAAATAGAAAGTGCTCTTCGGAAACCATACAGTACTAGTGAAATAAACAAAATACCCCAGGACTAGCCCCAAACTTTTATTTGGCAGGAGACTTTAAATTCCATTGACGTGAAACAGTTCTCTGTAGGGACCTACTAGGGTGCGATAATTGTACCCCGAGTATTCTATGGCAGCATGGAAGCCTTTCCTATTGCCTCATAAAGCATCCTGCACACACCCTTCCGAGTTCATTTTAGTACTTTTCAGCCTGACATCTAAAGGGGCTGCTACCCTGACAAATACAATCTGGCCAGATGTTAGTATTTTGCACTACATTTAATTTCTTCCTGCCAAAGATTTAGACTTCTTTTTTCCCCCTGATAAAGATCAGGGGAAATTGTCTGGTATTTACAAAATCCCATCCAGGCGTATCTGTTACAATGTTCACTTAGCAAAGTTTATTAGATTATTAGGACTTTAAACCCTTGGGCTCTTTCGTTATTGAAATAAAAAAAAAAGAAAGAATGAAAACCCAAACATCTTCAACAAATTTAAGTGGTATAATTAGACCCTGGACTTGTCTTACAGGCATTTTAGAATTATGAAAATGATTTAACTAGTGTTTGCTTCCTGAGAAACTTGCTGAGTTTGATAGGGATGAAAGGAAAGCTTTGGGCCTGTGCCTTAATGGGGAAAGTGATATGTGGAACTGAAAAGAATTTGCTCAAGTCCTATGGAGAAACGACTCCCATAAGTAGTTAGTCTATCACACGGGGCCTCCATTTCATGGCCTAGTTAAAACCCAGGCACCCCACTGACAGAGGAGTATTCGGCTCTGTCAGTCCCTTGCTCATCAAGTCTACTTTGACTAGCTCCTTTAAATGCTCCATTTTTTTTTTTGCCTGCATACATTAAACTAGACATGTAATAGAAAGGTTCCAGAAGTCTAGGGTCTTATCAGTTGTGATTTCTAGACACCACAGCTTTCCTCCAGGGATTTCAATGTGCTTTGCATGCAATCACATTGTTGCAAGCATTGCCACTAGAAGGTGAGTGACGCTGTTGCTGTTTTCTTCACTGGATGAGTGTGGACATGGGAGGGTTGAGACGGCTGTGACCTAGTCCACATACAGTGCCGATGGCTAAACTGGGAATTGAGCTAGCTAATAGAATGCAGTGGGAGAAGGCAGCTAGAAGAAACTCGGTGCAACTGCTCTTGTTTGTTTTGCCAACTGTGGTGGGGGAGTGCTCATTCGGGCACTCCAGTTCTGGAAAGTGAACTTTGGCCGTTTTGAGAAGTGGGATGGCAGTGCTCGTTCTCTAGGCCAAACTGAGCAGTTTCTTTCATTGTGTATTTTCTTGGTGTCTGATTAGGGTTGGGCTCATTGGTAAAGGGCAGTGCTCCTGAGATGATGTTAGACTATGCCTCACAAGTAATCCTGGCCATCTTTAGGCCTTTTCTTCTGATTTTCAAAGGTCGTCAGAGCTTTTTATATGAAGACTAGAGGAGTGCAAACATATGTCTGTACATTAAATATCTAGTTAATAAATGCTGAGGTAGCACATGTGAACTCCAAACAGGAGGTAAATATTTTGTAAAAATTAATGATGTAGAGTGAACTCCCATTAACTCAGGCTTTGTTCATTTGAATATTGTGGTAATTTGACCTGGACCGAAGTTTACTTTCATCACATTTATGAAGAAAGCATCTGCTAAACACATTAATGGTATAAATAGGATTGCAGGAGGGCATGTCTAACTTGCTTGAAGGACTTGAGCAAACCCATTAATTGGGGCTGCTAATTGCAAAGTCTTGCTTAGCAAAGCAAACCTTACATAATTTCAACTTGGAAACACTTTTATTAGCTGTGAGTTTGAGTTACTTTAGGTATGGAAAAATAATAAAAATAGGTAATGGATTCTGGAATCAATTGACTTGGACTCGATTCATGTTATCTATGTAATCTTGCCAACCCTCAATCCCCTTATCTCTAAAATGGGGAGAGTAGAACGACTGTGTGGCTGCTGTGAGAAGTAAATGAGAGGATTCTTTGAAACCTTAGACGAAGGGTGCCTAGTGTATAATAAGTGCTCCATTAATGTTAGCTGTTGCTTATTCTTAGAAAATAATTGTAAATCTCACCCCACTAGTTAAGCTTTCTTTCATTTAGCAACACAGGTTACTAAAGAGCTACAGCAAATATCCTATTGGTAATCTTTCTTCTTCTCACTCTCCCTTCCTGCAGCAGATGAAATACAGGACTTTGTACATGCTAGGCCAGTGCTGTACCACTGAGCTAAACTGCACCAGGCTTAGCATCCTACTAGTTGAGTTGGCTGTTCTTTAACGTGACTGCGATACTACCTGTAGATAGTAGCTGAATTATCCTACCTGACACAAAAAGGGATGATCATTGGGTCTCAAGGCTTTTCAATTTCCCAAGAGAGAAGTTCTAATTGAGCACATTTATAATCTGAGCTGACTATGAGGTCATTGAAGTTATTATGGAACCTGCAAACACCAGAGGATATGTGTTTGATGGTTATATTATCTGTCTGTTAGCCTGCCAATAAGGATACTTTATTACAGAATATTATATAAATAACAGACTTCATTTTCGAAGCTTTCAAATTCTGAGAAATACAAAACAACGTGAAAATCACCCAGAAATCTGGCCATGAGGCTTTGTGTTGGAACCCGTGCCATTCTCAAGTCCCTGTATTAGAGGCCCAGCGTAGAAGAGAGATAAAAAATAGAATCACCCAGAGCACTACTATTTAGAGGTGACCTTGGTTATAGGGTTTTTGCGTGAGAGGGGAAGAAAGAGAGAGAGAGAATATCATACCATACCGTAGACTTTAGAACCCTAGGGGCAACTCAGAGTGCACGTGTCTCTTTCAGTTATTTTCAGGGGTATTGAGATAATATTAAGTTGTTTCCATGGAGTGGACTTTACCTTGAAAATTGAGTATAATTTTATATCGGTGTATCCTATTCAGATCTGTTTCTACTGAGGCCAACAGAAATGCAGCACAGAGAATATGGCTTCAATTATCTTCGTAGAGCCATTATAATTCAGAAGGGCTGTGTGGGGGACTGTGTGTGCACGCACGCCCTTTTACGTGCTGGGTGGAGATTTTCCCCTGTTGTGTGGTCTAGTGACAAAAGCATTGCACTGGGACTAAGAAGACAGGGCTCATGCTCTGACTCCATCAGGACTTGCTGCCTGACCAATGTCATTTTTCTGTGCTTCAGTTTTCCCATATATAAAATGTGGTGTTAGAGTGGATGATTCCTGCAGCACCTTGTCGCTCAAAGAGTCTGCATTTTTTTTTTAAAGAAATCAAACATGCCTGTCTGACTGGAAGAACCTGAGGCTCTGTTGGTATCTTCCTAGCATGAGGAGGAGTGATGAATCTCAACAGTGTCTTTGTTGCCAGATAGACCATAGGCTATAATTTTTAGCCTATCAGGTGTTTGACTGTTGAAAGTGCTAAATTCTCCATTAGGAGTAAATGCAGGCGCTGCACATCGTCTATCGGTATTTACACTTTCCATTCATAACTGCCAGTGTCAAAGGCTTTGTCGACATCTCTGTGTCAATCAGGTTAGCTGTAATCAGTTTAGTGACGGCTAAGTCACAAATATATCAACTAGCCAATCATGTAGCGTGATATAAGGATTTATTAAGAAGAACAATACAAGAGGTATTCACAAGATACGATACCCAACCGGAGAATACTCAGGCAGGCCAAGCA
>JAQHUG010000432.1:337416-349426 GCA_028555095.1 Dicrostonyx torquatus | reverse complement strand
AGGTAGGATGGAGAGGGGGAGTGGGTGCCTGGCAGTGGGTGGTCAGGGAGAGAAGCTAAGAAAAAGACATTTTAAATATAGCTATTCTATGCAATTCTTTCTGTGCCACCCCATGTCGCTACTTCCAACCCCCACCACACACTTGTTATTCTTTGCGCAGACATCTTTAATATAGATGGTAAAATTGTAGTAGAAATGTGTCTTTGTACTCACCAGAAAGTTGGGTGGCCTTTCTAAGCATCACTTTTGTTTTCTTTCTTTTTTTTTTTTCCACTGAGCCATTCAGAGGCTCTGATTACCAGCACAACGGGAATGAAAAGAGATAAATACCTAGCACCACAGCAAAACACAAAGGAAGGCAGATTAGAAAATTGAGAAGTGTGGAGGGAGAGCATTTGAGCAGAGGAACATGGCTGCTAGTGGGAAGGAAGCCCTTCAGGTTTACCTCTTGAATCAGCTCATGTTTAAGCTGAGTCAAGCATGGCTAATTCCCTTGCATGTGCTAAAGACACTTTGCATATACGGAGAATGTACCAACTGAAACTGGTATTTATTGGAAACTGAAGAGCTGAGCATTTTTCTGTCCCTGATGTGGCTAAAGCTGTGCCCCCATTTTTTCAGCCCCCTATCATGGTTGAGAGTTAAGGGGGGGGACTTAGCCTACAGACAAGCCTTAAAACTTTATCTCAATACACAGTAAGTTCCAGGTCCCATGTGGTCTGGGAACCAACACAGGTGCCTGAAGAATTTAGGGAGTGTCGGGTCCTTTTCCTAATTTGTGAGTTAAGCTAGATCTGCTTTGTACTTGCCCTGTCCCTCTCGTTCCTTCCTTTTTGTTAGTACTTAGCAAACTATAAATAATGCAGCTACACCAGGAGATAGTAAAAGCAATTTGAGGGTCTGTTTTTAGTTCCCCTTCAATCTCTCTTGCTTGGAGGAGGAATGTGGTTGGCTTTCTGTAGAAGTCTAAGGAACTTTAGTTCTCGAAATCTTGGAGTGTGCATCTATACAATGGAACTACTATATGCCTAGTATATATTAATTCTAGAATTGTAAAACAATGTGTATGAACTTATACATGAAAGCAAATGACACTCTATGAGAGCCCACATAAGATTTTGATTTTTTTGGAGACAGGGTCTTACGTAGCTCAGCCTGGCCTAGAACTCATTATAGCTGAGGATGACTTTGGTCTTGTTGATTTTCCTTCCTCTATAGTCTAAATGCTGAACTTGAAGGTGTGTATAAATACTCTACCAACTGATCCACATCCCTATCCCCTACATGGCATTTTAAAACATAGAGAGATCTGCTGGCTGGGAGGTTGGGCAAAACAAAATTTCAAAGGTTCAGTTTCTTTTGTTTAAAAAGACAAATGGATTAACTGAAGTCTGTGGGTGGGTAACAGTCGTTGAAGCCCCCGGAATTGTATGTAAAGGTTTTGTATATGTTTTTTTTTGTCCTGGAGGGGGTAGGAGGGGAGAGACAGAGCCAGAATGGATGTTTGTAGTTGAAATCTGGCTCCTAAAGAATGCATGCTCCTCAAATGGTTAATGATCACAGGGCTAGCTAGCTGATCTCTGAAATTCCCTTCAAGTCTAATTTGATTCTATGAAAATCTTAGTCTGAAGAAATGGATTTAAATTTATGATTATTTAATGGACTCAAATAAGTAGTCTCAGTTATTTTAACAGCACTAAATGCAAGCTACTCAGATTTAATAATATCCATTTGAGTACTGATCGCTGGCAATGCTTGCCCCTCCTCAGACTGCTACTTGGCTTGAGGGAACAACTGTTATTTTGGGTGCTTCCTCCCGTCTCCTTTTCTCAGATGTAGTTATTTTGTCCTCACCTGTGTGGCTTTCAGGAGGGACCGGTTTGGGGCCTGCAGAATTAAGCTTTGTATAAATGTTTGTTAACTCGGTATAATAAATGCCCCTGAAGGAAATCAAACTGCAACATCGAAGCTCTAGCCTAGCACAGACGAATCAGGGGAGTCACACCGTTTAGAAATTCACTGTGTGTGTTCTTTTGTGAATGAGGATACTGTACACCATTTATTTCTCTTGGGAGGTGATACAGTTAAGGTCTTAACATCCGTAGCAGCAAGCGCATTCATTCAGCAGTGCACACTGAGCTTTGTATTTTAATAAAGAGAGGTGGACTAGAACCATTAGACTAAAAGTACATAGGCTCTGTTTACAGTGAGTAGAATAAAGAAGGGAACTGTCTTTCAAGTCTGTTTAAGATCCTACCCATTGCTGACATTAGACACAGACTGTTGACAATGTGGGTGGGCTCACCTTCATCTTCAGAAGGGGAATATCTTCCAGCCATTCACTTAGAGCAGTGTAGTGTTTAGTGTTTGGGGAAAGCGTATCACTGAGTAGGAAACAGAAGGTAGAGTTTATATTCTATGAAGGAACAACATTAAGAGTTCTTGATACTGAGTCTTTTGCTAATTGTCATCTAGGGACCTCTTCCAGGAGTGCTGTGATCATTGTTATCATAACAGTGGCGAGTCCACTATATGCTCTTTAATTCTCGAGCTAGGTGATAAGTTCTTCATCTTCTGGGTAGAGAGAGGGAGTGAAAGTTCAGCCAAGTTTAGTACCCCCCCCTTTTTTGGTTTGTCGGGATAGGGTTTCTCTGTATTTCAGTCTGTAGACCAGGTTGGCCTTGACCGCACAGAGATCCCCCTGCCTCTTCCTCCCTTCCTACTGAGTACTGGGATTAAAGGGGTGTGCCACCACTGCCCAGCTTTAGTCCAGTACACTTTGAAAGAGCTGCCACTACCACCTCCTCCCTGGCTTCTTTGTCTCCTATAGCCAGTGGTCACTAAGTCTTCCTGATTGTCCCCCTTCCTCATAGCTGCAGTTTCTGTCCCGCTTTCTGCCCTGAGTTGTACCTGGACTTGAATCACTTCCCAGCTGATGTCCCTGCTTCTCGTTTTGAACCTTTCTTATACTACCCATAAATTCTAACTGTAGCCGACATACCACTTTCCCCAGGACATCCCCTCTACAGGACAGGTTTTGCTCTTTGCTGGCTCACAGTCCTTTGAACATCTCTGGTTTGCTTCATCCATAATAATAATAGACAATATTTGATGCGTGCCTACTATAGGGTGAGAGCTGTGCATGAGCTCGTGCTACCCATTCACTCACCGAGTTCCCTCTATGACACTATGAAGTAACTAGTATTTTTAACCTTGTTCTAAACACGCTCAGAAAATGTTTACAGTCACAAAGTGAGTACATTGGTGTGAAATTAAGCACTTTTCAACAACATATATGCTCTGGTGAAACATGCATAGGAAAATCAGGGAGCAAATGAAGCGAAGTGACTTGCCTTAAAGCAGGCATTACACTGGTACATGGGCTTGGATGTTTGTTTGTCGTGAGGCCAGCCTGTGTATCAGTGGGTGTCCCTGCAGAATCTCTGGCTTCTACCCTCTAGATTCCAGGAATACCAAAAATGTCACTACCCGGTGTTAAATGTCCTGTGGGGGAGGGGGCAACTTCACCTTCCATTGAAAGCCTCTGGCCTGAAATCTCGTGTTTGAAAACTGGCCTTTTAACTCTGATTCTAGCTTTAGTCTTGCTCTTATTCTGACGAGGATAACAGTGGCCCATGAGATAGATACTGATACAAGCTAACCTAACCTTTCTTTTTGCAGTGCTGAAATTGATGATAGCCCAAAGAGCAGCTTACAAGTGGTTTACTGGGGGACTTCGTTGATTCAGTCTATTTATTTGATGTTGTCTGATTTTTCTCGTTGGAAACAGTTTTGAATGTACACATTATATGGGCGGATTTGCTAGAAAAGGATGTTTATCGAGGTTTGCGTGGCCTGTAGGCTAATGTGACTCAGTGCTTTCATTTAGCTGAGTTTCTGTGAGTTTCAAGTGCCAGATTGTCTGCACTGAAAGCAGTCCCTTCACAGGGTCAAGTGTAATTCATTGTTTTTATCCATGGGTTCATACCCACACATTCTACCAACTGCGGCTCAAAAATAGTCTTGAAATTGCATTTGTACTGAAACTGTGCCCAAGGAATCACTAGTCTCTCTTTGACTTGAGGGTGCGAACTGAAGAGTCGATTCAGTCCTGCAGATAATGCATTGTCCTAAGTGGACAAAAAAAAAATTATGAATAGGAGATTTTCTCAAGAGTCCCTCATGTTGGCGAGTCCTTGGGTAGAGCTACTTCAGTTCCTTCACCATGATCCTGTACTGATTACCAGGGGCGCTGGATGAAAATGTGCGTGTGGGTGGGTGCGCACCAACACACACACACACACACACACACACACACACACACACACACGTGCAATGCAAGGGGTTGGAGAAAAAGTGACAGACACTTTGAATCTGTCAGTGGATTAAACAGTGATTAGGTTAGAATCCTCACACTTCAGTTGCCTTGAAAGACTCTCAGCGAAGTGTGCTTTACCAATTTCCTAGGTGTTTCTCAACTTATTTACTTGATAAATTTATACCATAAGATCCAATAATCCATTTTCTGGGCATGTAGCTGAAGGAAATAAAATTATTACCTCAAAGACATGTGCACTGTACTCTTATCACAGTACATGCACAGTAGCTGAGATGCAGAACCAACCGAAGTGCCTGCATTGGCCCTCTTACATTACTATTATAAAAATACACGAAGCCGGATACTTTATAAAGCAAAATGGCTTATTTAATTTCCAGAGTTGAAAGCCCAAATAAGATGATACCAGCCCTGAAGGGTCTCTGTGTACATCACAACATGTGGATGGTATCGTGTCTCAAGCATGCATGAGAAGGAAATATCAGATGGTGCAGCAGGAAGCCACAGTGAGACTGACGTAGGACCAAACTTGCTTTGTAATAACACTCTTGTGTACCTTCTGAAGGGTAATATTCCAATCATTTGGTACCAAGCTTCCAACATACAAATCCTCGGAGGACCAACTCTATCTAGCTACTGTAGTGCCCACTGATAGCTGAATGGCTCAAGAAAGATAATTCAGCTTTACAAAGGACACCCTGCCTGAATTCTGTTGTCATACTATATGCTTCTATTGGGAAATGCTTTTGGTTAGATGCCTCATAAATGCTCGCAGGCAACCAGTAGCTTACTATATTCCAAGTGCTTACTGCGTTTCAGGAACTATTGGGTAGGGTACATTTAGGCATGCAGATGGGAATGTTCAGCTGTATCCCTTAGAACTTAGGCTAGTCTCTCTCTGTGATTGCTCTGTGTTATTTTTATGTCCTAATTAAGGTGAAGATTTCTCTTAATTATGGAAGAAATGCTTTCCTTTGATTTAGATTTTGTTATGATTTTATCTCTCAAATAATCCTCTTAAAGTAGGTTCATTTGTTGCTGTTCCTATCCATATAAATCACTCTCTCGATAGAAAAACAGCAAATTCTGTTTTTGTAGAGGGCTGGGAATTGAGTGGTCGACACATCAGAGTTGCCTGCAACCCCCTTCTAGGTACAAACATCCCAGCCACCCAAGGGAAGTTTATTTAAACTCCCCAGCCAACCATGCAAAGAAGACCCCCATGCCTAAGAAGCTCAGAGGAAGAAAAGACCAGGATTCTCAGCTACTTCCCACTCTCTGGGTTCAGAGCACTGGTTCTCATGTGGTAGTTCACATCTGGGTTCAGAGCACTGGTTTTCATGTGGTAATTCACCCACCAGAGACTTGGCTCTATTTTTGTGCCCATTTTCAGTTCTGTAAGTTAGGAAGGTAGCTCCAGAATGTCACAACATCTCGGATTTGACAAAGACCTTTAGAAGCATCCTGCCTGTGTGTGTGTTTCCTCTGTGAACCATATTCTGAGGAAGGGAGTGTTTGGTTTGAGAGTGAAAACCCCACTAATCCCTTAGGTGGCTAAAACTCTTTCACCCTATGAGTTACTCTCATGTGGATAGACTTCTCCTCCTGAATGGCAGGTCCTGAACTCACCCAGAGTGGAGCACAGGGTGGCCAGCACCTCCTGTGCTCTAGATACTGGGATACTTGTTCAGACAGGCAGTCTGACAGCTACTTGTGGTTAATGTTTTTTAGTGCTGAGTTTTCATTCAAGCAACATTTGCCTTCAACTCATGGTTCGGGTTTTGATACTCTATTAATACGAGATCCTATGAAATTGGACCCTAAACACTAGAGTTCAGAAATAGGTTAAGTGCTCTTTTCAGCTTCATGTAATTTGTAAATCGGACCAGCATAGCTTTTAAGCTGTTGTAGTAGGATTGGTAAAAATGTTGAGTAGGGCAGGTCCATTAGCATCACGACTTAAAAGCGTCCTTCTAGAAATTTTCATTAACCTATTAACTAGTTAGTACCCTTGAATATAGCCATTAAAAAATCAGTGAAGGGACAAGCTGGTGGTATTGGTAGCCCACAGAAGTCTATCTTGAATGTGATGGTTCATTTTGCTGTAGGATCAGGTGTATCCAAATATATCCAGCCAGAGCTCTATCCTCAGTTTTCCTAGGCGATGACTACTTAGTGTAGTAATGGGTGCTAATAGGCCGACCTGCTCTTGACAGTGACTCATCTCTTTCCTTTTGGGGCAGTGCTGAAATTCCAACGTGTGATTAGAATGGTGGTAATTTCGGGCACCTGCTAATGTAGTGTGGGTGGCGAAAACCTTTTGTTTCCTTTCAAATAGGTGGCTGCCCATTTACACTCCATGCATGGCTTTCTGCCAATTGTGTTGGGGGCGATTTCAAGCCAAATTGATTGGCTAATTGCTTGTGGTCATCTGGCTTTTCAGCTACCCAGAATTGGGTAGGGGGGGTCGTGGCTTGGAGTTATTCATGGTCATGGCTTTTGCTGTGGGAGCAGAGGCTGCCACTAACTTCTAGTCGCGAGTGAATCACTTGTTCTTAAATGATTACTGAGGATTGATGAGTTTCTTTAACAATTTAAAAAAAAAATCCATTATGGAAGAGTTGGATATGCAATTGCCTTCTAGAGTCATTTAAAATGGCCAGTTGAGGTCTATATGATGTGTGATAAATTCACTAGTAGAAAATAGCTTCAAAAGTGACGAACATTTCCTTAAAAAGTGACTGGAATTTTAATGGTGGCCCTGTACCAACACATATAGTGGGATATTTTGCAGCTAAGTGGGATACTAAAAGGTACAGAATTCATTTTTCATTAAAAAAATTGCATACCACTGGTATCTCTCTAACAGTGACTCCTAAATGTAGAATCATCAGATTATCAAGGTGATTTCTCCATTAAAAAAATAATGTTTACAGGAACTGGAGGGAATGTCTCAACAGTTTAGAGTAAAAGTTCCTTTTGTGGAAGACCCAAGTGCAGTTCCTAGCACCCTTACTGAGCAGCTTACAACTAACTGCCTACGGCTTCAGGTCCAGGGAGATCTGATACCCTCCTCACATGCTCAAACATGCCCCCCCACAGATACACACATGTGCACGCTTGCACACACACACAGTGAAATATAAATCTTAAAAAAAAATATGAGCAGTTTGCCGGATAGGAAATGGCTGAGCAGAGCATCTTAGGATTCTTCCACTTCTCTCACAAACCTGGCATTGGTTAGTGTCAGTCAGCACTTAGATTCTACCTGCGCCAGTAAAAGGGAAGGCCTCTAGAGCATCTGCTTATTTTGACTGTTCCTCGTTCATAATGAAATGGGAGCTGATGTTATCATATTTGGATGAACCAGCTTGAGGATGATACGCTTTTGCATTGCAAATAAATAGTAGGCTTGGACCACTGCCGAGCATAGGGCTGGGAAGTCTTGGCTCAACCAGCTGTTGCATTCTGGTTGTTCCAGTGCTATTCAGGGTGGTCTTCTTTGACCCGCTGACTCGAGTGTACAGACTTCATCTTAGGGATTCTCCCGCATTGCTTCTTTTTGTGCCTTAGGTTAATAGACTTGGCTAATGGCAGAATTCAGGGAAGGTTACAGGGGCATGGTGATAATTCCTCTTTCTCTGTCTTCCTGATGTTGACAGTTTTTTTTCAGGTAGCGATGGATACGCTTATGGATAGGAGAAGGTTTAGGTGCTCATCTCTTGAATTCTAGTGTTAGGGGATCTTATAAAAGGAGAGTAGTGCCTATGCCATCTTACCCACCAGAGCTCCTAACCTGTCTTTTCAACTGTCTGTTTGCAGCACGTTGTGAGTTTGACTTTCACTCGTTTTTCTATTCTTGTCTCTTGCTTCTCCACATCTTAGCTGGAATGAGTGTGTTTTCTAAAAGTAGATTAAGTTAATCCTCACTGGAAAGAGAAACAGTGGCCCACAGGTGTGTGTGTGTGTGTGTGTGTGTGTGTGTGTGTGTTGGCTAAGTATCTTAGTGGGGAATGTAAAGTTTCTTGCTAAAGTCTCTTGTTAATGCTAGTGGTCCTCTAATGGTGAGACTAGATTCAAATCCCGGCTCTATATCTGTGGTCTTGAGCAAGAAAATGATCCCCTTAGAAGTTGTTTCCTTATTTTTATTTGAAAAATTAATTTAAGACAAAATTTTACATAGTTTTTGAACTTGATACACTTCCTTACCACCTGAGGACAAGACTCCCTTTTTAAAATAGGTCTACCCCAAATTTAGGATCAAGTGACTAAGCCCAGAAAGGTAGGGAGAGGATAGTGGCAGTAGTATGTTTTAAGCATCCCATTCGGCTCCCAGGGGCAGACCAAACTTGGGAAAGTGAAGGTTTTGTCCTTGTAAGGATCAAGTGTTTGATCTAGAGGAAATCACACAATGTACCTAATCTCAAACTGTTTCTGTCCCTAGAGAACAAGCCAAGTCTTCAGAAGGTGGTTGGGAGTGTGTATTGGTCAAAGAGCTGTCTTCAGCAGTGTGAAGGGTCCTGAGAATACACAGCTGCTCCTTCCACCCCACAGCCTCTCCTGCAGTTAAATGTCTCTAGGGAAGAGGAAACAGGTCATCCAAGGCTTCTTCTCCCTGTGCTCAGCTGGGGATTCCTTAGGTCACCCATATAGTGACTAGAGCAGTTTAGGGGGAGTATTCACTGGGCCAAGTCACTGATACATATGTGACACTAAAGTCCAAGGACTTCTTTTTGCTCCCATCCTCCATCCTTAGAGCATCCTTGTGAGCTGGGCTGCAGCTAGCACAAACACACTTTCTAATTGGGACACACTAGATCTTCTATGGTTATTTTGGGTACTATATCCTTTGAGAGATTCTCAGTGGGAGGAAAAGGAGCAGGACTAGAAGTTCTCCCTTCCTTCTCTTAAGAAGGAAGAAGAGAAAGCCATTTCCTTTGACCTACTTGTTTCCACACGTCATTCTCCCAAGGCATTGAGGTTTTATTTTTCCAACCACATTTCCCTTTTCCTACCACCAAGGTCCTTAAGATGGATAGGCAGGCTCAAAAATAAAGTTAGTTTTATGTTCAGGGTTGGGCAGAGAGGATGATAACTACCAGAGGTCTGGAGAAGGCCAGTAGTATGTAGATCTGATACCATTAAATGGGTTGACTACCATCCAGACTAGTACCTAAAACAATAGGTAACAGACTCTGGAGGAGAGGTAGGGTGGTCCCTATGTAGACTGACGCATTCACAGCTGGGAAATGCTAACAGAATATGGCTGAGGCAATCAAAGCTGGATCAACTGAGTGGGAACACATTGCTATGTACGGAGGCTTAGTAAAAGGAGATGAAAGGTCTTTTGAGATGAAGATGAAGTCAGTACCAGGCCTAGGAACAGAGTTTAAATCAAGGTTAGTATACTTAAGTTTCAAGAGCTAAGATGATTTATGAGTCAGCTCAATCACTCATTATCTTTCAAGAAACTCCCAAGGATAGAGTAAGTAAGATTATGGATAATGGAGGACCTGGGGATGGAATTCCTGCTCCGACCAGTCTTGGCTAATAACTCTCTATTATGTCTTTGAGCCTTTCTCTGTCCCTCTGAAATCACGGGTACAGAGGTTCAGGATATGTGCTGAGCAACTTGTCTCTGTGCAGTGGTTGTTTCTAGCAGGATTTTGGTTGCTGATAGCATCTTCCTGCCTCGGTGTTCTAATCTGCTTGCTTTAGTACTTGTTTCTGTCTTTTGTCTAAAATGAGAGGTTAACTGATGCTGTCTTGGTCCAACACTTGGGAGCACAGATTCCACTGAAAGGGGCTGCAGACTGGACTAGGGAACAGGGGAAAAGAACAGTACAAATGCATTGGAGGAGAATCTGGAAATAAACTTGTGGCAGAAGCAGGAAAACTGGATACTTTTACTTATTAAAAATGGCATCTTTCCATTTTCATGACTATTAACAGTAGGAACAGCTAAACTAATAGAAAACCTGATGAAAGGAAAAGGCTTTTAACGAGTTTCGAGTAAGACCAAAGTCTGAGTGGTATTGTTAAACTTCAGTGACCAAGAAAACGTAAGCATGGGACAGAATGAGGACATTAGTAGCAAGTCTGCAGAAACCCAAATGCAAGTGGTGATTCAGTTCGTAGTATTGTAGCCATGGTATTTTTAAAAATTTGGCAAATAGTTTGATTATATGAAATGTTCGTACTAGGGGAAGTTGTATGAAACAATTTTGTAAGTCTTCTGTAAACCTAAAATTAGTTCAAAATAAACTATTTTTAAAAATAAGATCCTAAACCTTTCAGCAGCTGTTCATTTTACTACAGTGGGTCTAAAGTCAGATTTGAGAATACGTAAGGAGCTTTGCCTCTGTGTATACATTTTCCCTCTTAGTGATACGTTTGTATGTTTTTTACATGCTCTCAAAAGTCCCCCTAAATGTGATTATTAATACGTACAGCGTGTTTAATCAACCCCTCAGTGGCAGGCGTTTTAGATGGCTTCTAATTTTATGCTAGTCCAAATAATGCTGCAGCCAACCTGTACGCACATAGCTTGGTGTCTGGGAGGACCAAGGCCTGGCAGTGAAACCGCTGTGTCAAGGAACATACTCTCTCCAAAGGTCCTGATGCCTGGCATTCCATTCTGAAGAGTGCTTCAGAAGAGTCCGTAGGGTCTTGGAAGCCATGATCAGTGTTCCTGAGCCCATCTCCCTCATCCACACAGCCCAGCGGAGCAGAAGACAGTGCTCCCTCATGGCACTTGCTTAGGGAGCACTCAGCTCCCCACTAAGATTCTCTGTTTTAGTTCTACAGTGGTTTGGTTTTGTTAATTCAAGGTTGTTGTTGTTGTTTTTAAAAAGACATCTCTTTGTTTTGTTTGTTTTTCAAGACAGTGTTTCTCCATGGCCTCTGCCTCCTGTGTGCTACTTACTATACCTGACTTAAAATAAATTTTTAATTAAAATATAATAACATCAGTTTTGTCAATTCATCTTTTATTAGTTTTTCAGGTTAGCTTGCCAAGTAATGGGTTTCATGATGACATTTTCAAACATGGCATTATACTTTCCTCTCATTCATCCTTTTTACCACCCTTTCTCTACTCCCACTTCCTATTCATGTTGATTCCCTTTTCTTTCCCAGTATCCCCACCTCTTTTGTTTTTAAACTAGGCTTAGTTCCCTCTTCTCTGTCTTCTACACATTTACTGTCTTTTCAATGCAATTCTCCAAGATAGGAGATGGTAGTGCGTGGCACATTATTTCTTTTAAATGGAATACTTTAATGATGTGTTTTTCTCAAGAAAATACCTTTCTAGATCTCTTTCCCACATTCTCCTTTCTTTCTTACTCTCTCATTTGTCTATCCATCCACCCACCCATCCACCCATCCATCCATCCATCTCTAGTTGGTACCCAGCATTAGATCCCCCTAAAGTGCTGGGATTACTGCTGTGCCATCAGACTCATCCTTGAGAGTCTTTCTCTTTAACTTTATTTCAGAAGCTTGTGTGAAATTTTTTTTTCTTTTCAAGACAAGGTTTGTCTATGTAAGATTTGGAGCCTGTTAGAACTCACTTTGTAGACCAGGTACTCTCCCTGTAGACCAGGCTACTAACTCTGTAGACCAGGTGACAGATACACACACACACACACACACACACACACACACACACACACA
>JAQHUG010000432.1:326450-337403 GCA_028555095.1 Dicrostonyx torquatus | reverse complement strand
CACACACACACACACACACACACACACACAGAGAGAGAGAGAGAGAGAGAGAGAGAGAGAGAGAGAGAGAGAGAGAGAGAGAGAGAGAGAGACTTTCATACCACCGAAGAGAGGGGACTGTGAAAGTTGGAGTGTATGGACACCACCCACAGGAGTTAGGAGAGTACCAACTTGATATAGTCTGGTTTTAATAAAATTCACTATCACTCAGCATTGAGTACTCCACAAATATAGTAAGTAGCTTTTCAGTAAATGGCAGTAATAATTGAAACCCACCCACTGAATCTGCAGTAGAGTAATGGAGGCAAAAGGTTTTAGGATGTGTTCGGTTATAGGAATGACATTTCTGCTGCTGGCTCACTCTTCTGGGTCTATTTTGGACACAGGGACCTCACTTGACCCCAGTGGTTCTAGGGGATAGTAGCCCAGTAGTGTGCTGGTTTCCTGTTATGCCCCAGGGACAGATCTGTCAAAAACCAAGCTGCCGCTGCTGCTGTGGAGGTAGTTCTTTCTGCTTTTGCTGCCCTTCACAGTCTTAGTTTCTCTCGTATTTGTAAAACTGCTTTAATAGTCTTGTCTTGTAATTAAATCTGGAGACAGGAGACAGCATCTTTTGATAGTTCAAGTCCTAACGCATTTAAATTGCCCTCCTAATGCCGTAAAAGAGTCAAATTATATATTCTGCTTTGCACTAGACAGCAATAAATGTCAAGGTGCCATCCACTCTGGTATTTAACTCCTTGATGCCATCTGTTTTGGGGTTCTTCACACAGACCATCCACTACTGTTTCGCTATCTTCTGGCATGAAAGGATCAACTCGGAAAATAAATAAATCCACTATTCCAAACATGCTAAAAGGCAGAGGCAGTTTGTAAACATTGCTTTGGAAAGCTAGGCATAGCAATAAAGTCAAGGACAGGAACCTGTCTCTGTAAAGGAAATGTCTCACTAGACGTTATTTTTCAAGCTGCAATAAAGATGTAATGATAAAAGGCCAATGATGCATTTTAGCCAAGTGATATGAACTCTTGCTAAACCAATGAGACTGTTAGTATACTATGGTTTCCTATCTTCTATAACATAGTAGGTCACCTCAGGACACTTAGTCCATATATATACATATATATATATTTTACCATTGATGCAAAATCAATTTGGCAATCTATAATCTTACATTTCATTATGAAAGTATATTATTCTGCAAGAAAGCTCCTGGGAAAATAAGAGATTTCTGAAGCCCATTCACTCGTCTTCTGCTCAAGTAGTCAGAAAGGAACAAAACCAATTGCGTTGGCTGATATTTTAGATGGTTTTTCATTTATATGATTAAAGAAAAGATGTATGAAGATGTAACAATCTCTAACCCTGCTTGCAAATCTGAGCATTGAGTGAAATTATGGGCATTAAAACATGAAGACTTTGCCTGACAAGTTTACTTTTTCACACACACACACACACACACACACACACACACACACACACACACACAGGATTTCACTATGTAGCACTGACTGGCCTGGAACTCCCCGATGTAGACTAGGCTGACCTCAAACTCTGCTAGGATTAAAGGTGTGTGCCATCGTACCAAACAGCAAGGGTGAACATACATTTTTAGTGTTCTGTATTTGGTGTTTGGCATTCCAGCTCTTCAGAGAGAGAGAGAGAGAGAGAGAGAGAGAGAGAGAGAGAGAGAGAGAGAGAGAGAGAGAGAGAGTACAGATGGTTAGTCATATTTAATACCATCATAGTTTTCAGTTCGGTTTTGGGAAGCTGTGGGTTGTAGACTGCTAAATCAGCAGTATTTGAATGAGGGCCAGGAAGGAGGTAAAGGAAGGGCTTGGGGGGCTTTGTGCTGTTCTTATTATGAGTTTCCTTCAGAAATCCTTTCTCTCTTTCTCTAGGACAAACATGACACTGCTTTTGGAAAATCCAATGGCAGTAATAAAACACACATGACAGATCCTTTGTTTTAGGTGCTCATTAGCACAGTAGACGGTAGAGCTGTTCTCATAAACTCATACAGCAAACAAGAGCATAATTAACATTGGCCGGATAGCCCTTTTCTTCTGTTAGGAACTCAGTGGGGTTTCCTTTAGCCCTCCTCATGGCTATTAATCATACTCGTAAATTCATTTACCCCCAAAGCTTAAGTCAGTTGTGTGCCTCTGGCAACTGTGGCTGCATTAATACTAGACCATTTCCACTTGAAGTGTAAACACCAAGTTCTCCTCTATTTTCATTTTTAAGGCATGGTGACAGAGGGCATATGACTTATCTACTCTATTAATTTACACTCACTTTATAATTTAGTATTTCTAACTCACACAAAATGCAAGGGCCGTGTGCTACTCAGTATATTTTTCTATCTTTGTTGTCTCAGGCATTCGTATTTATGTTGGACTCTTTCCTATTTGTATATTCTTTCTTAGATTTTAGTCTGAGCAACTGAAACACACCGAAGGAAGAGAGAAACACAGACCGGGAATTGAGGAATTCAAATGAACCGCTCTTGGCACTTCCAGTTTTTCTGAGAAAAGTAATAAAACCAGATGTAACGGCTCTATTGGAGACAGAGTCTCACTGTGTAGACCAGGTTGGCCTTGAACTTATGGTGGTCCTCCTGCCTCTGCTTCCAGTGTGCTAGGATTACGAATGTGTGCCATCACACCTGGATTTAATGAACTTTCTCAGCACCAGATATAGATGAAGGCACTTGCACCTACACCTACATTTAAGCTGAAAACAACCCTATAAAATAGGGGAGAATGTTCTGTGCCTCACAGATGAGGACCAGGGTTCACAGAGATTAAGGAATTGCCAAGGTGTAACGCTAGGAAATGGTAGAGTTTGGTGTCCAACTTAAGGAGTTTTACTTAATCGCAGTGTTCTACATTCGGATTCTTTCCCATTGCTTTAGTCAAGTCCAGGCTGCATAAGGAATGGTCACATACGCCATAGTAGGGATTTAGAAATTGGGCAAATAAACAATTTTAGGTGTTTTTTTTTAAAATTAAGAATAATGTCTTGGTGTGATGTTCAGCGAGTTTAGAAAACTGAAGAAAAACTGCTAAGAACAAGAATTTGCCAGTGGTGTTAAGACTACAGACAAGTACTCTTTGTCTTTTGAAGCCTTAGGAATTGAGTCCAAAACCTTGAGCATGCTAAACATACACTATACCACTGAGATGCATCCCCAGCCAATACCCTGGTCTTTATACAACCCAACAATGCATTGTGAACATTTCCCAATTTTATTATACAGATGTCAACATTCGTTTAATGGCTATTCACTATTCTGTTATTCGGGTTTTCAAGTAATATATATTTTACCATTCCATTTTAATAAGAACCAGACTGCCGATTTGAGAGTGTGCCTCTGACGCCACAAAATGTTTGGTCAACATGTTTAGAATAAGCATTTCATTATTAGGTAGCTATGCTGAAACTAATATAATGTGATGCCTTTTTATTTTTTATTTTATTTTTGTTTAGGTTTGCAAAGTAGTGGTTTCCTAAGACAGGACCCAAAATCCTAACTTTTAAAGTTAAGGGGAACAGCATGGGTCTTTTCCCTTGAACTTTTATTGGCAATGCCTTTTATGCTGAGGCATTGAAGAATTAAGTTGATAGGTAATTGCTTCTTTTATATCAGTGCTGTGTCTATGATTACTGGACCTCTACTCAATATAATTTCATGAAGTTTTCAAAGGAGATCTTATATTAAAATGGCACAAATGCTAAATTTTTACAAATAAAATTATGTAAAATTATATATTGATACACATAGATATACATACTTCCTGTAACTAAACACAATGCACATTGATAGTGGTTCCTGAACCTATTGGGGTTTTTTTGTTGCTTTTAGGATGATGGAATTACAGTTAATTGTCTTTTCTGACATTCTCCAAGACTTATAGAAACATATGCACATATATCTGTGCTATGAAAATAATCTTACTTGAGTGAAAAAGATACTGATCCAGTATGTGATGGTCACAGTTTTTCAAAAGTAAAATGCTTGCTCCTTAACCACCTGTTTACTCTTGAAAACACTGTGATGAAGGTATCATTATTGTCCATTAGATGAAGTTATTTGCCCAAGACCACACAGATTGGACTGTGCATAGGGGGGATTTGAACTTGGGTGTTATATTTCCGAAGCCTGTGTGAGATAAAATGTACTTGGCTCCACATACAGGGAGGTTTGTTTTTACATTTTGTCTTAAGTGGTTAGAAAACTAAGCAGTCAAAGCAGCTCTGGGACAAGAAAATATGAGGGAGGGACAGGGTAGAGGGCATTGGTGCTGGTGAAACCTGGGAGGTCTTTTGGCGCCAGGGTTTAGCCTAGGGGTCTCGATCCCTGGGGTTAATAATATCTAACCTCATAGTGCTATTGTGAGGATTAAATGAGACAATTCATGTTAAGGGCACATGGTACAGGCTTGCTCAATAAATGGTAGCTAGTATTTAGTATATTTAGGACTTTGCTTGTTATAGGAATTAGAGGCTTCCAGAAGCCTGAGGCACAGGACGTGTTTACCCTAGTGAATCCTGTCACATCTTAATAGCCCTCAAACATTCCTGACCATTCAGATGCCTTTTATTTGAACCTTTCAAATAAACAAGCCCTAATCAGCTTTGTGAACCCTACCAGGTTGTTCAGAAAACCTATGCATTTTTTGGGGGTGGTGGTGTTTATTTACTCATTGAAAAATAGGGACTTTGTGTGCTACGAGGGAAGCAAGACGTGATTGGTTTGGAGCTAATAGGGAAGTATTTTTAATAATTAAAAAAAAAACGTGAAGACTTGATTGAGGTACACTCCTTTAAAACTCTTGGAAAGTCCGGGAGTTGAGAACAAAGGCTCTGCAGGGCGGCCACCGAAGAGAGCAGGCCCTTCACCAACCTTTGTATGTTCTTCAATTTTTCATTCGAGTTTTGTCTTCTCTTCAGTCCCTAGAATAGAGTGGCATTATCTTGAAGCCATGGAGATTTAAGAAACAAGCAAGTTTGGCCTCTCTTTGTTGAGCTTATGAAAGCCATATTTAGTCTTCTGAGGAATGTGTTTTTCCCTTGGGAGGCCTCTCTATACCTGCAGCCATCAGAAATTCCATAGTAAAATCCCACATTTAAGTCTTTACGGCTGAAGTCTGTTCTTGTGTGTCTGGATCGGGTCCAGCTGTCAGACCCAGATATTATTGACTTTTTCTCAAGTGAGTGGTTTACATCTGCTGGCTCCATTTCTTTACCACTAATTCTGAAACACCTTGTGAGCGGGCTTCTATTGCCTCGGTGCTAAAATTGCACCCTTGAAGGTTTCCAATAACTGACTTCTTGGCTGGATTCAGTGGCGTTGATTTTTTTTTTTATTCACTCCTTTCTCACCCTTGAATGGCTCTCTTCCCCTGCTTCCTGACACTACATGAATCTCCTTCTCCTTCTCCCCCTGACTGGACTGCTCTCCTTTGGGGCTGCAGATCTTGTTACCTCTGCCTCGTCTGTCGAAATGTGACCACTACTCTCGAAAGGAGGGTCTCCAGTACTCTCAGGGCCTTCTCATTCAGGTTCCGGCTTCTAGCTGAGGCTTTAATGTAACCAGTTCTTCAGTTCTGACTTCTTCCCCATGCCCTGGGGCTGCATTTCTCATTGCATAAAGACAACTGGAATCACCTTTTATGCGTCACACATTGTATTATGTACTTGCTCCCCGTCATTTCTGACACAGCACTCTTCAAGACACAGGTATAAACCCATTGTATAGATAGGGAGACGGGCTATGTATGTTTCCATTTTGTCCTCTTGGGTGTGTGCTGTCAGCTGAAGCATAGCCAGTTCGAAAGATGGGTTTACTCTTTGGGAGCATGCTGGTACTTTTCACTGTAAGGCAGTGACATAGCTCCTGTTTGGTTGCTTGCAGGATGGGAGAGTTGAAGAGTCAAACTGACAGTCAATCATCTTTAAAGATTTCTCTTGATTTTACATGTATGAATGTTTCACCTGTATGTGTGTATGTGCACCACATGCACTCCTGGTGCCCATGGAGGCCAGAATAGGGTCCACCATATTTCCAGGAACTGGAATTATGGATGACTGTGAGCCACCATGTGTGTGCTAGGGACTAAACTCAGGTCCTCTGGAAGAGTAACCAATCCTTCTAACTTATGAGCTATCTCTCCAGCCCCAGGACAATACTTCTTTCCTAAAAAGAAATAAAAAAGAGAGCAAACAAACTGCCTCAAAATCTACTAAGCATAATTTACTGCAACACCAAATCTTGAAAAGTCAAGTCCAAGTTTTCATACAGAAGAACAATTCTTGACTATTATGATCGCTAATTTTGATAGCATTCACATGCTACATTTTATGTGCTTCCTAGGGCTAAGCATGATTCTCAGGATCTTCAGATTTTGTCCCTAGCAGACCCATCCCATAGGCTTCTGCCTTGTTCTCTCTACACTCCTTTCTCCTCTGTTGGGCTAGAAGGTCTGTTAGAATGTGAGCGATTTAGGCATACTATTTCTAGAATTTACAGAACTTGTAATTCAATCATACCTTTCAGTGAAAATTACTTACGAATGTTGTTCATTTAGAATTAGTGACCCCTGACAAGGTATATTCACAGCTGACCTACATATACCAATATGTTAAGACAGTGACTTTACAGACTACTTGAACAGATTTATAGGAAAAGCCCCGATGCCCATTAGTGAGGATAGTGTTTCATCTGTGTGCCTCATTTATTTAATGCTACCATATTTATTTATTTTTTTAAAATAGTTATTTATTACGTATACAACATTCCTTCCATGTATGCTTACATGCCAGAAGAGGGCTCCAGATCTCATTATAGATGGCTGTGAGCCACCATGTGGGTGCTGGGAATTGAACTCAGAACCTCTGGAAGAGCAGTCAGTGCTCTTAACCTCTGAGCCTCTCTCCAGCCCATGGTACCATATTTAAAACTTGAGAGCCGAGACACTCCCTGTCTTTCTGATGCTGGTGACAGAATCACCAGGCCGGCATGTCCTGAGTTGCATTAGCTAGAATGGCAGTGTTGAGTCATATGAGAAATGTACTCAGCTTTTCATGAGTTTTCTTTTGTGTCTGTTTATGGTGCTGTGGGTAGAACCAAGGGCTTGTGCATGTTGATTGTGGTGACAAGTTTTAGCCAGTAGCTTGCCTGTAACATGCAGCTATTCTAGATTTGACAAGTTGATGAGTGAAACCAGTCATCACAATGGTCATGCAGAAACCCTTGGTTCTAACAGCATTATGTATATGCCTTCTCTGTCCACTCCTGCCTGTGGATGCGACTAACTACTCAGCTTCACCCTGGCCACAGTGGGTCCTGGAGGCCCCTGCATCTTACTTATTTCAGGACTCAGTCCTTATGTTCTAGAAAGAATTTAGTCTGATGATGGTTAGAGTCTGACCAGTAGCCAAGGTTACCTGTAATGGCTGCTACTCCTCAGAGGGAAGCAATTGAATAGCAGGCTAATTACAGCTAGTTTAGCTCATACTTTGCTAATCAATTCAATTGAAAATGATTGCAGTACTTACTTGGTCTTCAAATTGTGTGATCTCTGCTGTGGAAATATGAGATGTCATTCTTGTCCCAGACAGCTTCAAGGCAAGCTAGTCACAAACAAAACAGTTAAGTAACAAAGATAGGCTAATAGGGATCATTCAGAACAAACTTTCTATTTAAAAAGAAGGTAGGCGTAAACTGAGAACTTCTCAGAGTTGATAGAAGTTGGCGCTAGCCCTCATTATTCTCTCCGTCGTTACCAGCTTCCTTCGAACGTTCAGCTGGTTACGGACGATTTTAACATGCATGCCTTGATCAGCTAATTTGACGCTGGAAAATTTTTAATGACTTGATTTTGAATGGCACCATTTCTGCAAAAGTTGACAAAAGCAAACCAGTAAAACATTTTCCTTTTGTAAACTAGCATATCATTGGCGAGGGAACCAGCCTTACCCTATCTGCCAGCTTCAACCTCATGCCCTAGCCTAGAGGGTGGAGAGCAGGAGTAAGGAGGAAGCAGGGGTCAAGGATGAGATGGGCGTTGTATGGGGAGTAAACCTCCCAGGAAAGATGAGGAATAGTCATGGGGGTTCATGCAGCATCTGGCAGGTGAAGCACATTATCGTTGGGAGTAATGTGTTCCCCATGTGTGCTCAGTTTTGAAAGGCGATTAATCATTTTGGGAATAGTATCCTGTTTCTTGAATGTTCTCTTTCCTGACATTTCTGATTCTAAGCCTTCAAGGGGCAGGAGTGGCACAGGGGAAAGAATTCAGGTAAGAACACAGTCCCATAGCCTCATATCCAGGCTTTACTGGGAATGTTTGAGCCAGTGCCTGTTGGCTCTCATTACTATTTTGCATAAAATGCTATTAGTAAGTAGTATGTATCTTCAATTTTTAAGATTGTAAAAGCGAGCCAGGTGGTGGTGGTGTATGCCTTTAATCCCAACACTCCAGGGGCAGAGGCAGGTGGAGCTCTTTGAGTTTAAGGCCAGCATGGTTTAGAGAGTGAGTTCCAGGACAGGTTCCAAAGTTACACAGAGGAAATCCTGTCTTGAAAAAAACTGGAAAAAGAAATGTAAAGGCAATGATATAATAGTTTGATGAACTCTTATTGGTAGGCTGTTTAGATGTTTATCAGTTTTCAAAAACAAATTAAAAATACTTATTTTTTTGTATTACAAGCATGATTTTTTCCATGAACACTGTAGTTTTAAATTAAAAATTATTCTTTAAATTTATTTCCAAAGTCAGAAGACTAGGCAGGTGGACTATTGAATTCAATGTCAGCCTAGATTACATAGTAAGACCCTGTCTCAGGATACTGCTAAAATGTAAAGGTTCTAAAGGCACACAGAAATTTTAGTTAAGAATATGAATATTGAAGAACGTAGAAAATAAAAGCCCCCCCCCCATCATTTGGGTAAGAGTTGGGGGCAAACTGTCAAGAAAGCAGAGGAAAAACAACCCTCAGAGTCTGTGTTTGCCATGAATGCATCAAAACGGCTACGTTAGATTATCCATGCCAGAATGTCAAATATAAATATAGGATGTCTTGATTTCAGCAAAACATTTGGGAGGCTTCTTTAATATCCTTGTGCATAAGATTGTGAAATTTGACTGCATAACTGGCAATTAGGCAAATTCACAGCTGGTTGAACAACATCAACCTGGAGGAAGATGGTTTTCAGGAAGGGTCACAGGACGGGGTATTTAAGCTCTGGTCAGGCATTCACTCATTTAACTAACACTGAACACCTACCGTGTACAAGGCACCCCGTTAAGCACTGTGAGGGACAAAGAGGGGTCCATATTTGACTCCCACTGCAACAGAGCAGCTCCGTGCTCATCACTGATCTCAAAAGCTGGCTTTTCACGATGAAGATAACACAAAGCGGGGTGGTGTAGTTTAATATCCAGGATGACAAAATCCAGATTGAAAATGATCTCAACCTGTAGGAACTCTAGGTCAAAACCTGCAGGATGAAATTTAACGATGATAGATATAGAGTCTTGAATTTAGGCTGCAAAAAAATTGCATATGCACAGGATATGAGAGATGTCAAAAGTTCTTGGGGATTTAGTTGATCACAAGTTTAATATGAGCCAACAATGTGGTGTAGCTTATTTTTTCAAGCAAAAACAATTTGAGGCTGTATTAGAAGCATGTGTGCTGCTCAGACCACATCTGGAGTATTATGTTCGAGTATAGTCACCACATTTTACGAACTTTGACAAAGTTGAGTGTAACCAGAAAGCTGTGACCAGGATGGGTCTGAAAATCATGTCAATCATGTCAAGTGAGAAATGGTTGGAAGAAAGAACTTGGGATATTCAGCTTCTAATTTTTTTTAAGCCTTTCTGTTTATTTAGTTTAGATGCTTCAAGTCCCACTTAGGTCCCCTTGCTGTGGATTTCACATTCTTCTGCAGAACAATCTCACTTTCTCCAGTAGACCTGGATTGCTTTAAAGCACAATGGAGCCTCTGTGCTCATGCTGCATCCATGGTACCCAGTTCCACACATGAACTAGAGTGGGTTTTCCGCACTGCTAAGCAAACAAGTTAGTGAAATTTCCCGTGGCAACAGTCTTGACTATAGCTGGGGAACCTGATGAATAACTATCGTACCTGCTTCTGTTGTCATTAAATAAAGAGTCAAACACAAGGAACTCCTTTAAAAAGAATCTTTAAAACGTTGTCAAGTTTTTGCTGACCTCACCATTGGATTTTATTTTGGTGTTTAATAAGATTTTATAGTAGACACACGTTTCTGCTAGCCAGACTCCTCTTGGCACCAGTGTGAAGAGATGCAAAGGAAATGAGATACCATTTTTACTCCCAAATCAGGAAAAGAATATATAAAAAATAGTTTCCATTGCCAATGAGGATTTAGTCAAACGGACACACTCGTAAAGCCAGCCCGTTTGGAACAGTCATTTGGCAATGTGTATTATCAAGGGTTTGAAAACTATTCATTGTTTGATCCAATAACTCTACTTTGGGGACTTTCTCCTAAGAAATATCATTGTGACTACAGAAACAAAAGGTTTATGAACAGAGGTGTTTTATGATAACAAAAAAAATTGGAAACAATAAAATTGTTTAATAATAGAGGAGTGTGTAGTTACAAAAACTGTCAGATGAACATCTGATAGAATGCTATAAACCTTGTATTTTCCACAAAATATAAAGCTCTGTGTGTGGTGTGATAGCACTGCATGAATGCAAACGTATCTACACACATACACTAGAAAAATTTCTGCAAGTTCTTATACTATAATATCACCAGTGGCTGCTTTTCAATAGTGAGGTCATCGATTCTTTTTTTTTATTGTTAAAAGAAAAATTTACACTTACTCCCTTGTTCCCGGCCCTCCCGCTCCCCCACTACCCCACCACCCTCCCCCTGCTTCCTTAA
>JAQHUG010000432.1:304254-317086 GCA_028555095.1 Dicrostonyx torquatus | reverse complement strand
TACCCCAGCCACAGTGGTTTGAGCCGCCCCACTACCAACTCCCACCCCCATCCCCACACCCGTGCTTCCAACTTTTGTCTGAAAGTTTTGTTAAGCTGTGGTAATTTTATTGCAAAGAGAAGGGTGTTGGGTTACAATTTGCCACCCAAGTATCTGTACAGAAATTGTTCATGTATGTTGTAAAAAGATCTCTGATGTCAAAGGGCTCTCATTTTTCTGAAACCGTCCTTCATCTGAAGGAGGAAAGAAAGGAAAAATGAGCTGAAACTTGGGTTGAGGAATTTAGAATTGATAAGATCTAATTTTGCTCTTTCATTCAGAGACAAGTCAGTCAGAGTTTATAGCTTATAAAAGTATTGATGATAGATATAGTCCCTTTTCTTCTAAGGATTTACAGGGCTTTCTTTTGCATTTTTGACTACACTCCTCTCACCTCTGACCTGCATCCAATGGCATGTTGGCTGGTGGTGCATATGCTATGCTACCAAAGTGAGAAGGGAGAGGGGTAAGTACCTTTATTAGATCAGATTACTGCCAGATGCCTGGAATGCTCCCCAGTCTCTGTTTAAAGGGAGGGGGAGCCGATCTGACCACGTCTAGGAATGGTGCCAGGTGTCTGTATTAAGGGAACCCAACTCCAGAAGGCTATAAAAGTAGCCCCCAAGTAGTAGGTTCTGATTTCCCACTGAGCTGACCAATAAATCCAACAACCAGTTAATTAAAAATGCTCTGAGGGAATGTTCCTCCTCCTCCCTCCCCTACCTGTCCTTGTGAATACTCACTGGTCACAAACTGGAGGCGACCACTTAGCGTTTCCCTTTCTGGATTAGGAAACTGACTTCTTCCCTCTCACAGCAGCCCGGAGGTTTCAATTGCATGTGGGGTTGCCTGCTACCACGACTTGGGTGTCAGGGTTTATCTGAGGCTAAAATGACTCACCCACTTTCTGCACTTGCCCATGGGCTTCCTGGCACCATCAAGAAGAGCATGTTTAGAGAAGCCACCTCATCTTTCATGATAGGAGTTTCCTTCGGTCTGTCAAAATCTGATAGAAAAAATGTGCTTCCCTTTAACTATTGTTACAGAACAGGGCACTATGTTAGCCTGCTAGACAAATGGACTGCTAGAATTTGGACCTTCTAATATCTATCTATCTATCTATCTATCTATCTATCTATCTATCTATCTATCTATCTATCTATCTATTATCCATCCTTCCATCCTTCCATCTATGTATGTATGTATGTATATATCCATGTATGTAAGTATGTATGTATGTATGTATGTATGTATGTATCTATCTATCTATCTATCTATCTATCTATTTGAGCTAAGAAATTTCAGCTTAGTAACTTCTTTTAGACTTCTTTTATGAGTATGATTACTTTTGCCTGTATGTATGCCTGTGCCTGGTGCCCATGGAGGCCAGAAGAGGGTGTCAAGTCCCCTGGAAGTAGAGTTTTGGATGGTTGTGAATTACCATCATTTGTAAGGTGTCACTTGGCTTTTTAACAACTTTTTTGTTTGCTTTTCCTTTTCTTTTTGGTACGTTAGATCAGGTTGTTCCAGAACAACCCGTTCTTGCCTTGACCTTGTAGTAATCCTCTTACCTCACCCTCCAAAATCTTGACGTTAGAGGCATATGCCACACACAGTGCCTCACCTGACAACTTAGAAAAAGAAGAAAAAAGACCAATCCTTAGTGGTACTTTGATGGCAGGAAACAAGGGGAAATAGATGGTCAAGTACTCGCCTACCATGCACAAGACCTTAGAGTCCATATTTGGGGAGTTAGTGGAGACAGGAAAGAAGGAGGCTACGGAGGGAAACAAAGAGAAGCATGTGCATGAGAGAATACCACTTGTCTACTTAGAAGTCATGGTTCCTTTCTTAGGCCCTGAGTTCAATACCCAGCCCTACAGAAATAAAATAAAGAAGCTTCAGAGTAACTTCGGTGGCTTTTTTTCTTTTGGGACTTCGAATGCATGTTCCATCACAACAGGCACCCACGAACAGTTTATCATTGCTAGAGCACTCAAAAAGCTCCGTCAGAAAGACCTTCCACGCCAATATAGAAGAGTGAGAGTTACGTGCACACAAAGTAGCGTCAAACTGACTATCGAATCTGGAAATAATTCTACGTACATTTTTAGAAAAAAATAGAACAATTTACAACTCTTCCGTGTTCCTGAGACGCAAGGAGAGGCACATTGTGACTATTAAAATGTACCTTGTTAGAGACCCTTGTGCGAATTCCAGAGTTAAGAATCTGCGAGGGTCAGATGAAAAGGTCAAAGCATTTGATAGGTCTATTTATTACATTCTCATTGCATCTAAAGAGAAGATCTAGCTATAACACTCTTGGTTATATACCTGAGGGATTTTAATGAGCACACCGCAGAGATACCTGCACACCCTTATTTATTGCTGCAATATTCATGAGAGCCAAGTCAAACTATCAGCCTAGATGGCCATCAGCAGATGAATGGATAAAGCAAATGTGGTAAACTGGAGTTTCATTCAGTCTCAAAAAAAGTTTGCAAGAAAATCAGTGGAGCTGGAGATCACAATATTAATAATATAAACAAGACTTGAGGACAAGTTTATGCTTTCTCTAATATGAGCAATCTAGTATCTGTCTGCTTACTATATCTATCTGTCTGTCTATCTATCTATTTATCTGACTTGAAATTATAAAGTAAGAGCAAGACATCTAAAGGGAAGAGAAACAAGAGAGGATAATGGAGTAAAGAAAGACAATGTTATGTTTCTTTTATATGTATAACCTGGGTTTAAATACATACACATGTGACTTGACAGAAAAATGGGGACTATTTAGAGGAAGATGATTGACAGACAGAATGGATAGGGAAGACAATATAAAACAAGGTGTGCTATGTATGCATGAAAACACTATAATAGGCATCATTTTGTCTCCTAACTAAAAATTTAATTGAAAAATAAATTAAAGATGTTTAAGTTATTTTACTAACTAAAGATTTAATTGAAAATAAAGATGTTTAAATCTTTTTCTAATAGAAAGGGAAGATGGTTCAATAAGGACTTCCGGGAATTTTTTTTTTAATCATTGTACTCTTCTGTCTTCTGGCACAATGGGATGGTGGGCATTCATGAGATCCTCAGACAACTTGGGGATCGTACAATTGCAAAATAAAAACATCTTCCGTACAAGGATGCCACCACCACGCAGGAGTTTGAAACCAGCCTCTATAGCACTATATTGGTCTATATTGGTTAATTTTAGAATACGTGGGGTTTTTTTTGTTTTTTGTTTTTTTTTTAGATTGAGCTCTTTAAGTGAGGCCTTCTTTGTAACATAAAGTGAGGATATTGAGGACTTAAGTAGAGTAAATGTAGTGGGAAACTGCAGTCTCTTTCTCCAAATATGCAAATCTTTCCCAATTAGGTGCTACATTGGCCTTATAAACCGCTGAGAAAGGACAGATGCTTAAGAAATACATGTTTAGTGTGAGCTTAAGAGCATGCCCATGGCTATTGGATAGACTTCAGACCCGAGAATTGTGTTTGCTATTACTGAGGGAAGTAAATGAAGCTCCATCTCAGTTGCTTATTTCTTCTGCCCGCTGCCATACAGGCAATGCTTTTACTTAACCTTGACACTCACCCTGTTAGCAAACGTTTTCCCCACTAGCTGCCTCTTCACCCTTTTTAGTCCTCTCCGAGGTATGCAAGGTCCCTCATTAGGACTTACAGAACTTTTGGGCCCCAGGGATTCATACAGGCAGCTCTGTAGCTTGTTCTGTTAGCCTAAGTACATCTCCCTCTCTGCCAGTGTGACCTTTCTTCCTTTTTGGTACAGAGTAGCTGGAAGGGTGTCACCATAGGAGTACTATTTTTGAGCCACCCTGCTCACTATTTAGAAAAAGTCCAAGCGTCCTGTTTGGACAGGTTGTAAGCTGTGACATTAGACCTTCCTGGTATGCAGAATGGCTTTCATCAGTCTCCCAGCCCATTCAGCGAGGTTAAAGGTCTCAGGAAGGTATTTGACTTGTGGCTCTGACTTGCCCTGACTGCTGAGCAATGATGGGTCTTTTTCTTGAACCACTTAGGAGGCGCCCTTGGGAGCAGCATACCAGAGAGGACTAGAAACAGAGGCAGGGGGAGGGGTAGAGTTGGCTACACATTTGAAATGAAGGGGTCAGCCACAGGAGAGTGAAGTGTACATAAAAAGTCTTTGCTGGTAGTTTTGTATGTTGCAAGCTCTGCTCGGGAAGCAAAATGGCGCTGTGTGCTTTGTTTGGGGACAGTAAAGAGAAGTTGCAAAGTCATGTAATTTGCTTTTGACAAGATCCTCTGGAACCAGGACTCAGCTTCCTGCTGCTCCCAGAGAAGGGCTTTGTGCACGAGGAACTGCAAAAAAATAATCCACATGCATTTATCCATCCATGACTATGAAGTTTCTATATGCAAGGCACATCAAACTACATGATCTCATTTCGTTCTCTCAGCAGCCAGGAGAGGTTGGGGCCTATTTCTCAGATGAAATATTAAAGCTTCTAATGTTTGAAAGGGATTATGTAGACCAGCTACCTAAGGAAAAACCTTGGATTTGAATGAAGGTCTTTTTTTTTCTTTGTGTGACTGTGACACAGGGTCCTGTTATGCAGTCCAGGTGATCTTCCTGCCTCAGCTTCCAGAGTGCTAGGAATGTACGCCCACAATATCATACTTGGCTTCTTGAACAAGTTGGCTTCAAACCTAGTTGGCTTACTGCTTCACTACAACTAACACAGTGATGCTTTATGAGGAGCCGGAGGGCAAGTGTCTGTGGAATTCCCAGGGCTGTTGAAAGAAGAAGGGGGTTTACCGTTTTCCCACAGGAAAGGAGAAGCGCAACAGGGCTCTGGCACTCACTTGTAGTGCCCGAGGTAGTGTTAATCCAGTTACTGACACATACTTGGCACCTAAAAAATTCTTGGGGGAATTGGATGCCATCTCCTTCCTCTATCTGTCATTTTTATCTTGCTTCAGAATCTGACCCCAGGTGTGATGACGCTGCAGGTTCTTGCATATTTTAAATATTTCTGTATATGCATGTGTGCCACATGATAGCATTTGATCAATAACAGTCCACATAATCTGTCCATGGTTCCATAAGACTTTATTGCCTTGTGAGATCATAGTCATCTAGCTGTAAATACACTCTACAAAATTGACTGAAGATGTGTTTCTCAGAACATATTCTCTTGTTAGGAAATACATATGTATGTATGCATACGTGTGAATATATTTTCCTCACCATGAAACCACTAATTCCATCTGGAAGTTTTGCAATTTACAGCAAACCAACAAGTATTCATGATATTAACTTTCTGAAACAGGTTCTGGCTGTGAACTTACTATGTATTCCAGTTCGGTCTTGAACACACAACTCCTCTTTTCTCAGCCCTGTGTGTGATGTGCACACAGGCATAAGCCCACACCCAGTGGTAATAAGCTTCTGAGGCCAAGCTAAAAAAGTTTAGTTTAGGTGATCTCAGTGGGTGTTGCATTTCTTCCAGAATAGTCTAAAAACAAAACCCAGTAATCCATAACAAAGGTTAACATGTGGTATAACCTTTGAACAAATAATAATATGCTTTGGAATATTTAACTTTATTGAGATCTAATTCACAGGCCTTGATGTCCACCTCTTTAACATATATAATTCATTACTTTTTAGCATGTGAGAGTTTTGCAGTCATCAATGTAACCAACTCCAAAATATTTTTATTATGTCAAAAAGAAACTGTGTGCACTTCAGCTGTTATGGTCTTATCTACCCAACTGCCATTCATAGATTTTTCTGTTTGGGACATTTCATATAAAACAAAATCATAGTATTTGGCTTCTTTCATTTAGTGTAGCATCTTTAAGTTTCTTCCATGTTGTAGAACTTGATATTTGTTATACACATATGTGTGCACACACACACATACACACACTTTATTCATACGTTCATCCACGATATTTGGGTTGTTTTACATTTTTTTGCATACCCAGAATTTATTCTAAGAAAATAACCAAAATGACACTTAAAGAATGGATTGTAATTTTATAATATTATAAAGGTTAAAAAATACCTTGAAAATAACATGTCTCCAACATTAAGTGATTGGTTCAATTATAGGGCATCTATATGATGGAGTAAATACTGTACAGCTCTTAAAATAGTGCAGTAAGAAAATTCATAGTGACATAGAAAATTGCTCACAAATTATTGTGATGAAATAGTATGTAAGATGTGATTCCATTATCATAAAAACATTTTATATACATAGGAGGGTATAATTATAGGCAACAGGAAGCAGTATTTTTTCCTTATTTGAAGTAAGCTAACGTATTTAATAATAACAATACTGCATAGTCTGTTCCTGATAGAATAGGCATTTTTGAACAATTTTTATGTGCACAAATGTTTTGCCTGCATTTGTTTGTGTACTATGTTCATGCCTGGTGGTCTTAGCAGCCAGAAGAGGGCATCAGATCCTCTGGAACTAGAGTTACAAACAGTTGTTAGTCACCAAGTGGGTACTGGGAATAGAAGCTAGGTTCTCTGCAAGAGAAACAACTGTTATTAACTACTGACTCATCTCTCTAATACCTTCTTTTAAAAAAATAACGTAAAATTTTATTTTTGAGAGTTTCACACAGCCTATTTGGTTACATTTATGTCCACTTAGTCTTCCCCCAACCCCTCCCAGATTTAATTCCGTACCCTTTGTGTTCTCTTCTTTTTATTTTTAAGCTCTCAGTAGATTTCTTGGTCCTCTGGCCTTTAAAATCTTTCCATGTCCTCTCTGCAAATGTTCCCTGAACCTTGAGTGTAGGGGTTGCATTGGAGATGTATTAATTGGGGATGTGCACCTTGCTCTCATCCACTCTCCATGGTTTGATCACTTGTGGCTTTCTATAATGATCTCCATCTGCTGCAAAAAGAAACTTCTTTCTTTACACTGTAGGATTATGGAATCTTGTGGGCTTATGTGTCGTGGATGTACAGACACATGTCCTCCAACTTCTGGAGCTGTGACAGACAGGATCTTACGTAGAGCAATAGGGTGTTATGTTTTTACCTTCAAACACATTAAGATCCCTGGAGGCCATGTTTATCAGTTTGTGTGTACCACTGGCTTGACATTTTTGACATCCCTTAGCTGCACGATGCTTGAGAGCAAACAACTTGGCTTTTACTGAAAAAAAAAATTAGTTATATTGTCACTTTCACATAGTGATGGGACTTTGTAAGAGGACAAAGCTATTCATGCTTGGGAAAATGAGATGGTTAAGAGGATGGCAGTAACATAAAGTCTTCAGTCTAGAGAAAAGAACCTCGGTAAGCAGTGATTATCAGCATGGTGTAAAGCCTTTCACAAAGTGTTACTACATTGTTACTACTATGGCCTTGTTGTATGAAGGAAATTTAAATATGTCCTCTGCTTACAATAAAACATGAGATTTGTACATTCTAATAAGAGCCCTAGTTTTGCCTTTGGCTACATCAGAACTACAAACTCAGTTCAGTTGTTCAAAAAGACTTGATGGGACAAGCCCATCATATCAAGCCTGTCACCAGGAGTCGGTCACAGAGTTAAGCTGGTTTGCATGTTGACATGCAGCTATTTTCTGATAGCAAATCTGGAGACAAAGTCAGCTTGGCCTAGCAACAATATGAATAGTTCATTTAGGAACACTGTGAATTCGTTTTGTGGACCAGAGACAATGTGGGGTTAAGGTTAAGACTAGACAATGATTCTTTGAGATCCCAAAAACTCAAGCAAAATTAAACAAACACATGAACTAAAAACAGAAAAAAGAATTACAGTTGAACTCCATTAGCCATAAGATGTAAATTCTAAGACCTCTCATGGTTACCTGAAACCACAGGTTGTAAATATATGTGTACACATACATGTATATATGTATGTACACATATATGTACGTGTATTACATGTATGTATATATTTATGATAAAGTTTAACTTTAGGAACAGTAAGAGATTAATGTTAATCAAAAATAAAAGTGACTGCCACAATACACTGCAATAAAACAGTATAGTTTTTAGGACTATAATTTTTTATTTAAATTTTTAAAAAAATGTATACTTATTTTTGTGGTACTTAGTATTGAAACCCGGGACTCATGTATGCTAGGCAAGCACTCTATGGCTGAGCTATATCCCCAGCCGAATTCGGTAGTATTGGGCAGTGGCTGACGGCTGACAGCTGAAACTATGTACAGAGAAACTGAGAATAAGAGGGCATTTCTGGTTAGCAAGCTAAAAAGGTTCTGGACAGCAAAGGAAAGAACAGAATGAAGAAAGCAGCATGTAAAATAGCATGGGAGGAAGTTGTTGTGAGTTCTATGTTTAATAATGGAGTTGACATTCCAAATATGTGAGGGACTCAGTTGGACAAGGGACAAAATAAGTAAGCCATTGAGGAAGTGGGCTAATGACTCATATAGACATTTCTCAAAAGAAGACATACAAATGGCCAACAGATTTAAAAAAAAAACCCTACTGAACAACACTAACTTTTAGGGAGGCAAAAATTAAAACTTATGTGTCAACTCAACAGTTAAAATGGATATTATCAAAATAACAAATAACAACCATTGGTGACGATTCTAAGAAAAGGGATGTCTCATTTCTTGTTGAAAGGTAAATTGTGGAAATGTAAATTAAACAGCCATTATTGAAAAAAGAGTGGAGTTTCCTGTAGGAACTAAAACTAGGATTATTCCCTGGTCCAGATTAGACAGCCTAAGGAAGTAGGTTTATAAAAAGTTTTTTTTTATTTTTTTTGTTTTTTTTTTCGAGACAAGGTTTCTCTGTAGCTTTGGAGTCTGTCCTGGAACTAGCTCTTGTAGACCAGGCTGGCCTAGAACTCACAGAGATCCGCCTGCCATTTTTTTAAACTTTATTTTAGCATCATTGACAAGTTCAAGATATAGATTCGATCTTGATTCCCATCACTGGACACATGGATAATGATAATACGTCATGATAATATGTCATATATCCATGACAGAATCTAGTCCAGCATTTAAAAGGGGATGACCATGCCATTTGTGATAAGATGGATCAATCTGATGATCATTACGTGAATTAAACCAGGTACGGACAGACAAGTATCACATGTTCGCATGTATGTGTGGAATCTAAAACAGGGAACTGAAAGAATCAAGGTGGAAAATGGCAGGTACAAGAGGCTTAGGAGGGGTTTGGGGTGGGGTGAAAGGGTATTGTTTTGGTTAGCTAGGAAGAATCAATGACAAGTATTTTAAAGAGTGCACATACTAATTAGCTCAAATAAACATTTCACATTATGTGTGCATATCGTAGCATCGCATGCACGCCTCATAATACCTCCCATTACAATTGGTCAATAGCTAAGGAAATTTGAAAGGAAAGCTATCTGACATTGGAGAAAGGGGAATTCCAGTCTCAGATTCAGCTGAGATTCCCTGAGCCACAATTTTCTTATCATTAACATGCACATGAACATTACCTGTTTCACAAGCTAGATGCACAGATTAAAGCAGCAACCATTGCAACGTGTGTGGCATCATTTCTCTTACTCTGGTGTTTTTGTTTTCCTTCTATGTGGTACATTTTGCATTGCCTTTTCTTTATTCTTTGTCTCCAATGAATTGTTAAAATTGATAAAGCTAAGACTTTGAATGTGGCCTTTGAAAATACAGTAATATAATGAAGTACTGGAATA
Source organism: Dicrostonyx torquatus (assembly GCA_028555095.1). Taxonomy (NCBI): domain Eukaryota; kingdom Metazoa; phylum Chordata; class Mammalia; order Rodentia; family Cricetidae; genus Dicrostonyx; species Dicrostonyx torquatus. The sequence goes on along the minus strand of JAQHUG010000432.1, from coordinate 307,337 downwards.
GGATTTATTGAAAGTAATCTAAATGTCAGAGAATAGCCAATTTAAGTAACTAAACAAAATGTGAAGATACATACAGCCTGTGCTCAGCAACCATGGAAACCTTATTGCAGATTTGTTCTTTTTTGCTTTCTGGCCATTGGCCTTTTATAATGATAAACACATCTAGAACTCGGGAGATTTCAATGGTAAAATATAAAGTCTTTGCCCCTTCTATAATTCTCACCTGAATACTCACATTCTTTCAGTAACACTCCACCCTCCTTCTGCCTGGCTGCTTTTAATGTGTTGACAGCTTGAAAACTTGTTTTCCGAGTTTCCTTGGATTCTGGGTCAAAGCAAAAGTGTTTTGTTCCTAAAGAGGAGCTGACTATATTCTGATTGTTCTATATTCTGGATACGTGAAGAGTCCGTCTAAGGGAAACCCAAATAACGCTTTTGGCAGAATTTGTGACCTTGTTAAATATGGAAGGGATGGTCTTCTACTGACTGAAAGGAGTCTGTCTATATGTCATGGCTGAAGAATAATTTTGGGCTATTTAGTAAATTGTTAAACTGACTCAAATATTACAGCATTCATCAGAAACTAGTTTACTAAAAGAGACATAGATAATGTGAAATTAAATGCTTTGGCAGGTGGAGGACTTGGAAATCAGGTCAAATGACAGTTTTTTGAGCAATGAAATATTTAATGCCGTGGTAAGAAAGCCATCTTGGTAGAGAAAGGAGACATGCTGCTATCCAAAATGTCTGAATATTTGGTAAGAGATTAATTAATGTTCAGTACTCATAAATGTAGGCTCATATGCTCAAAGTACACTAAATGTCAGGGACTAATTTAAGTGTGAGCAAAACTTTGAGCTTGTAATTCGTCCCTTTTTTCTTTTAGACACATCAAATCAAGAGTTTGTTTCTGATAGGCTTTCAGGTCAGTTTTCATGTCCTGTGGTTTATGTTCCTCCCTGACTGGGTTTTCAAGTGAGTGCCACATTTGCTACATATAGGAAATAAATTTCTATTTGGTGTTAGAACTTTAAATAGGTGCTGGCTCCACAGCATATGGAGTTTTGATCCGGTTGTGGCAAGTTCCATACCGTACACACGTACCGAGAGTGGAAGGCAAATCGTACAGAGGGGCTATTGTGCTGAGTGGTGGTGTTTCTCAGTGCTTCCATAACCGTGCACAGTAATTGTATGGGAAAGCGATACAAGTAGAATCTGTAGGCGTTGAGAGGTCAAGGACAGCGGCACATATGAAACAAAGGTGGTGTTAGCCTTCTGTGAGATTTAGTTTGTTGAAACTGTTAAAGATAGGCTGGAGATACGTAGAAGTATCCACACATATACGGATTTCTGAATTTAGACTATAGGACTTTGAAGGGGCAAAGCTCAGATCTGTGAACCTGATGTTGAAAGGAAGGAAGGAAAGAGGCAGGGAGGGAGGGAGGGAGGGAGGGAGGAAGGAAGGAAGGAAGGAAGGAAGGAAGGAAGGAAGGAAGGAAGGAAGGCGGCCCAATATGTAGTCTACAAAGCTAATTGACCGATTCTGGAGAGTTGGAATGTTTCCGGTTTAGAGGCTGCCTCTATTCACTTGTTGACTTTTGTGTCTGACTTAACATCCTGTGATCATCCTGTGAGACCTTTTGGAATGCATTAGCAGACCAACCACTAAAATAAAAGCTAAAGATGTCATTAGATAGCATCTGAGACCTACAGCAGAGAATTCCTTGCTTTGCTGTAACCAGCTACTTACTTGTCCTCACCAATGGATTTGAGAAATGTCTTAGTGACTTTTTATTTTGTTCTCTATCTATAAAAGACCTGATGAAGCAGTTACCACAGTGGAGCACAGTGTTTGGAGTAACTTGAGTCTGTGTTCTCGGGCTGTGGTTACACATGCTCGCTTCCACAATACTGTCTCTATTTCCCGTTGAGGTGAGACCTTTGACTTTGTGTCCCCAGAACCTAACTTTAAGTAAATAGTGTTTTTGTTTGAGCCCTCACGGAGGGCTCTGGGGCACCTATTTTACAAGAGGGTGGTTGTGGTCACAAACAATCTGGGAATGGGAATGTGGCCAAACTATTTGGGATTTGCTGACTTACCCTCAGATTATTAATGAGTTTCTCAGGGGATAAGAATAAGTTTTCCTCCATCACACCTCCAGCCTCTCAGAAAGACATTTTCCCCTTTTGACCCTGGCCTCTTCTTTGGTCCCTTTCTCTTTGCAGAACTTGCTGAAGATCACACCTGGAGTTAATGACAGATCCAGATCCATGTCATAAATTCCTTGTGAGTCTTCCTGTGATTTGGAACACAGTTGCTAGGGTCCTTCTCAAGTTCCCAGTAAGCACTGATTGATACCATAGGGGAAACTCCTTGTTAATTCAGTTGGCACCTGAGCCACAGAGCTTTAGAAAATATCTTGTGGCTATTACTATGGAATTCAAGCCAAATCATTTATCTTTTGTTCTAGGGGGAACAACTGTGCATCTAATCAGTTCTTTCTAAAGACCACATCTCTAGTCCAGTGCCTTACAGGCTTATGCAAACACTCCCTAAGGGCCATTTTGCAGCAGGTGAGATGGCTTAGTGGGCAAAGGCACCTTCTACCAAGTCTGAAAACCCGAATTCAAGGCTTAGCAGCCACGTTGGAGGAGAGAAGTCACTCTGTCAAGTTGTCCTGTGACTTCAGTAAGCATGGCACACTCACCCCCATGCATGTGTGCACACACACAAATAAGTAAGACAGATATAATAAGTTAAAGGCCGTTTTGCCTAGTAGCATCTAGAGGCAATTTTAGTCACGGTCCCAATTTAAGCCATTTTTACCCAGGTCAAGCTAGAGAGTAGAGAAAGGTGGCAGATGAAATCAACTTAGGGTCTGGCACCAGTTACAAAAGGAAGCAGGTCATTGGGTTGTGTTTATAGAGGAGAGAGAATGCATTGCCAGATTGTTATCACGGGAATCATTGTGGAGGAGGGAGAGACCCTCATTTGAAGCCCTGGCCCCCAGACTGAAGGAGCCCAAGTGCTTTAAGGACTCACACATAATTGGCCATACATTCCACAGGAAGATGCCTGCCTC